>BQNB010107363.1:0-23188 GCA_026074375.1 Tanacetum coccineum | reverse complement strand
ACTATCTGATATGATATGTATTACTTTCTTAGTATTTTAGTTATGTTTTTCCCCACCCGTAAGAAGTCTCGTTGGGGAACTGTTTTCCCAACTGGACTTAAGCGTTATAAGGAGCCTCTTGTGGAACCGAAGGAGATAGGATAGTTGATCGTTTTTCGGATGTGCGTAATAGGACTGGACTCGCAGAGTCGGGTGATTCTTACGGAGATAAAGTCAAACCCAAGCGAGGCCCATCATAAGTTTATCCCATCCTTTACCTCGTCATGTTGTTATTGATTATTTCTTTCGGATATTTTGTATTTTGGAAGTCGTTGCGAGACTTTCGTTCCTTTATGACGTTTCGATTTTAATTTGATATAAGTAAGTAGTTATTTGATGGAGCATCTTTTATGTATTAATTTGGAGTGGTTTAAGATGTGCAATGTGGTATATGTGCTAATATGTGAATTATGATTGATATGGGTAATCTTAGAAGTAAGTACACGTGTGAAAGGATGCACTTATAATTATGGTGGCTAACATAATTATAAAGGCATCACACATGTAGACTTGTGACCATGATTGCATTTATTTGGAGTTTGTTGTAGATGGTAAGTGTTAATAAGTTTTTTTTTAATTATTGATATGTTATTACATGATAAGGATGGTGGTATGGTAGAGGAATTATTCTCTTTACCCTAATGGTCAGGAAATTTAAGTTGAGTTGTATAGATAGTAAGTTTCTCTTCTATCTAGTAATTGCGAATACCTAGTATTGCTTTTATAGAGGTTGCTCGTTTGCTTGGTTGTTTGTTTGGATTTCCTAAGTCTAAGCTAGCTATCCGTTCATGTACTTTGTAGTAAGGATACCCGATTTTCCCTTATTTCGACGTCTCGATGTAAAATTGGTTTTGTTCATAATATGCTCTTTCAGATATAGGCCCGTTTCGTTAGTTCTTTCATTGCATTGATTACTCGTATGAGTATCAAACGTTTCTTTTAAGCACTAATTGTTCCTAACATATTAGTGTGAATCATTACTCCCTTGGTTGTATATCCTTTGGTTTTCGTAACCCGTTGGCGAAGTGTTAGTATCGATGTTTTAGGTTTGCTCTGTTAATTGTTTATTTTGGATAAGAAACCGAAAATCGTTTTCTTTTGGGTACGTAACGTCCTCATGATTTTCTTGTAAAGAGAATCGTTTTGATTTTATTTTGAGTATATGGTTCCTAGTATTTTCTTTTGTTTTCAAACAATAGAATTGTGTTAGAGTCTGTACGGTGTTTTACGATCCCTTTTGGTATTATGGTGTCCTTTGTTGAATAACATATTTTATAATTGATGTCTAATTATAAAAACCTTTTGGAAGTATTGTGTTGGTGTTTGTAGAAAACTGTATATAAAATGATCTTTGTGAATAGATTTTTTTTATAAAAAAAGAAAGTTTAAAGTGATTCATAGTAGTAAGGTACGATACACCATTAGATAACCACCTCTAGATTTTATGACAACCAGAATAAATTTTTCAAAAATAACATTTAAGACAATTTTATTTATTATTTAAAATTATTTTTATACTTAAAGTGACTTCTTCATTTTAAATTGATCTTTATAAAAACATTATTTAATTTGGTCGTTCGAGTAAAGTCGATAATTGGTACGAGAATTTTTCCTAGGTCTTTGGTATTATTTTTTTCTATGTGTTTCATTTGGCGTGGGTACGCTTGTAGATTTCCTTTCGTTGGCGTTTCACTCGGTTCTATACACGTATCTTTCTTTTATAAAAAAGATTCTTATGTTCATTTGATCCACATCAACTTGCATGATTGCAATCCTTATATGCATCTAGCCTTTGACCTCGATTTCGTTTGTTATCTATTTCGATGCTGTAACCCTTGAGTTTGTTGATAACGTTGAATCGTGGACGCTTTTGGATGTGATTGTAGGAATAACTGGTTTTGTCCAAGAGAAAGGTTAGGATAGTATCTGAGAAGGTTGTTGACATACCGTTGAAGGCAGTAGGAAACTTAGGGCAAGGGAACGTACTTTTAGGAGCCGCTAAAGCTTAAATAACGCGAAGGTAGATGAACCAAAAGTGGGTGATATTTCTGTTGTACGGGATTTTGTTGATGTGTTTCCCAAGAAAGATTTTTGGGATTACCACCAACAACACAGGTTGAGATTTCGCATAAGATTTGTTTATGGAGCGACGTCAGTTGCGAAGTCCTCCATGATCGTCAAGCACCCTTGGAAATACAAGAATTTGTCTAAACAACTTGAGAGTTGCAAGACAAGGGTTTCATACACCTAGTCATTTTTCCGTGAGGAGCACCAGTGTCGTTTGTTAAGAAGAGAAGCATAGAGTTCATTTGAAGTTAGTGTTGGAATTACAGAGGAAGGAGAAGTTGTATGCTAAGTTTACAAAGAGAAAGCATGAAGAATGGGATGTACCTATACCAACCATCCTAGATATGAGTATTCTTAGGATTGGCAGGTTACCTACCTACGATCGTCGCATAACTTTACTAAGATTGTTAAACTCCATTTTCCCTAACGAGAGGAAACAGACGTATGAGTGGGGCGCAAAACAAAAAGATGCTTTCCAGACTTTAAAGAAAGATTTTTAAGACCTTTGATAAATCGAATGTAGTGGTTGATGCGTTGAGTAGAAAGGGAGAGTGAAACTAAGACGAGTAAGAGCAATGTCCATGACTATCCAGTCAAGTGTTAAGGATAAGATATTGGCTACTTCAAGTGAGACGTCCAAGGTAGAGAACGCGCCAGCAGAAATGCTGCGTGACCTGGACCAACAAATGGAAAAGAGGGCAGATGATGGTTAGTACTTTATGGATTAAATTGTATAGTGAGTATGAGTACGAAATTCGCTACCATCCAGGTAAGGCAAATGTGGTGACTGATGCGTTAAGTAGGAAGGAACGAGTGAAACCTAGACGTGTTCGAGCGATGGCTATGACCATTCAGTATGGAGTAAGAGTAATGATACTGACAGCCCAAAGTGAGGCGTTCAAGTAAGAGAACGTACTCACAGAAATACTACATGGTTTAGAGCAACAGATGGAAAGAAAAGGAGACGAGAGTTTGTACTTTATGGATCAAATTTGGGTTCTATTGATAGAATCTAATGGTGAGAGGCCCATGGCATTCAAGGTACTTGTACAATCCGGGAGCGGATAAGACGTACTATAACCTTGGAGACATGTATTGGTAGCCACGTGTAGAAAAGGATATAGTTACCTATGTTAGCAATTGTTGGATTTGTTTAGGAGGTGAAGGCTGCAATGTCAAAGACTTTTGGCTTGCTGCAACAACCTAAGATACTTGAGTGAAAATGAGATAGAATCACCATGGATTTCATCACAAAATTTCCAAGGTCAAAGCAGTGAGTACGATGTGATTTGGGTGATGGTCGATAGACTGACCAAGTTGGCTCATCTTCTAGCTATACAAGAAGATTTTAAGATGTGAAGTTGGCAAGGATTTATATTGATGAGACAATAGCAAGGAATGGAATTCTGGTTACGATTAACTCATATTGAGATGGATGATTTACCTTGTGGTTTTGGCAGACGTTACAGAAAGTGTTTGAGACGCGATTGGATTTGAGTACTGCTTAACATCCTCAAGCGGATGGATAAAGTGAACGTATGAGTCAGACTTTGGAAGATATAATGAGGGCATGTGTTATCGATTTGGTAGTAGTTATCATTTGAGAATTCGGTGTGCTGTCGTTGAAGTTTTGTATGGAAAGGAAATGAGGTCGCATGTACTATGGGTAGATATTGAGAAGTAGTTAGACTGGACTTGAGTTAGTAGTAGAGAAACGTCTATCAGATTGTGTTGGTAAAGGACAAGCCCTAAGCGGCGAGCGATCGTCAAAAGAAGCCATGCTAAAAGAGAATGTAAAACGTTAGAGTTAGAGGTGGGTGAATAGAGTACTATTGAAAGTGTCCGCCTTGGGAAAGGTGTAGATTCATTTTGGTAAAAGGTAATTAGCACCGAGGTATGTAGGGCCATTTGAGATTTCTTAAATAGAACGACCTGTAGCAATCGTTAGAGATGCCTGAGGAATTACGTGGAGTACATGACACGTTTCATGTGTCAACCCTAAAGAAGTGTTTGGCGGATGCTAGTTTGCATGTGCCATTGGATGAGATTAAGATTGACAAAACTCTTTGTTTTGTTGAGGAACCTGTAAAGATAATGGACCGTGAAGTTAAGAGTTTAAAGCGTAGTAGTAAATTTGCTTGTGAAAGTTCGTTGGAATTCTAAGCGTGGTCCTGAGTTCACTTGGGAGCGCGAAGATTATATGAAGTCTAAGTATCCTCAGTTATTTGTTGATCGTGCGGTTGAATCGGCTAGTTAAATCTCGGGACGAGATTTACTAAAGGAGGGGATACTGTGACACCCGTGATTTGAGCAGGTTAGTCAATCCATTAGAATTGGCTAAGTATTTGTGTGTGCTTTATGTGTGATCTATGTGGCTTTGTTTGTGTGGTTGTTAATCATTTTGAATTGAGTATTCATCTCAATGATGATGAGGTTTAGTTATGTTTAAGAACTTCTATTTTTGATCACTTAATAAAGTGATAATGGAAATGAGTGCATTTGGTGAGTTGTTTTGGTTAATATGTGGATGTCTAAGCGTTGGATTAATGTGGGAAGTATGACCTATGAGAAAGGAATGAGTTTTATAAAATATAAGAGTTTTTAGTGGACTTTCTATAAATAGAAAGTGAGTTGGTGAAATAAAAAGTTAATTTTAGAAAGTTAGTAAGTTGCGTTTATGCAAAAAGGTTTACCAAAAAATGGATTTAGGTTTTTGTAGAAAATTAAGGTAATATAAGTATTAAGAATTTGTAAGCCTAGGATTTGTGTCTGGGAATTTAGTTAGATTGATGTTAGTATTAATAAGGAGAAAATAAAATTTAGATAATGAAATTATTTTATAATTATTTAAGTTAGTTTTAAAGTAAAAGGTTTTATAAAATAAATAAAAGTATTTATAAAATTTAACAAAATTAGAGGTTTATTAAGAAAATAATAATTATAAATAAATAAATAACATGTAGTTATGGAACTACGGGTTGGAAGAAAAAAAGTAAAAAAAGGAAAGTAAAAAGCCCCAATTACACACAACTCTAAATAGGTAAATATCTAGTCTATATATATATATAATATATATATATATAATAATAATAACACCCTTAGAACAAAATTTTCCTCCCTCCCTTTGTGTATCAATCCGGTCCGTAAAACCAAACACCAAGAAGAAGGAAAAAAAATTATATTCCAATTTAGGGAATTTTGTGTTCTAAGCTAATTGAAGATTTAAGGTATAGTTACTATAATCCATTGAGTTAATTATCCTAAAAACATACTAATTTATAATGGTAGGGGTATTTAGAGTTTTTATAAAATCCTAATTGATGAAGTAATAAAACATGTTATAATGATTAGGGTTTAATTAATATCATATGGGTGTATTCGTTAGGTTTAGATCGCGTTAGAACTTGATTTAGATTAGGGCAGAATTTAGGGCTGTGTTGTTCGGCTGTTATCTCGATGATGGTAATAGCTTTTGTCAAGTTTCCGGTGTCTATGATGTAGCTCAGAGAGTCTAGTTTCCAGAACATCCGGCCTCGAAGGTTTTTAAGGTCGGGAAGTCATTCAAATGTTGGTTACGAGAAAAGTTGTCAAAGCAGTAAATCGGATTCATGATATATGGTCAGAGTACGAGGGAAAAACCCCCACTAAAATTGAATTAGATTAGTTAAAACCTACAAGAGTTTAGTTCTATGTGTCTATTAAAAATCCCCAAAGGAGAGCTTCTGATTTGGAGTCTAAGTATGGTTTTTAGGTCCAAACTTTTTAGTGTGCGATCAGAATCGAAACTGAGTAGTTAAAAGTTTGATTTTATTTGGGCACTTAAGAGTGGAAATAAATTAGTGGAAAAATCATGGGGATAGTAAACTCATGATATTGAAACCTGTGATTTTTTGGTAAAATTTATAAAGGATATAGGGGTGGTTTAAAATGGTAACGTAAACATTAAAATTCTGGCGTTTTTCGGGTAAATTGTTAGAACATAGAAACAGTGGTAAACGATGTTGGTTAAGGTTGGGCATGTGTCGTAGTGACCCATGAGAGGTACTTAAACGACCTTTTACATCTAATCATATGTTTTGTTACATGGGCAAAAGCATTTGGCTTGGTCGCTTGTATCACGTGGTTTGTTTTGATTGTTTTAGGTTTCGTGCATGGAAATATGGAATTTTGTCTTAGCATCAGGTGATGTTCATAGCCCCTTTTTCTTATAATTCTTGGGGTTGAAAATATTGCTATGAAATATTAAATGATTTTAAATTACTGTGATAATGTGTTTTTAAATGAGGCATGGCCATACGTAACCTAATGTATGTTATTGCTACTTGCTATTATGATATGGATCATGGGACGCGTTCCGATCCCTTGTATAGTTGTGCATTGAGCGAGAGCTCTCAAGACATTGACGATTGTTATATATAGTGAGCGTGATCGTCTCCATTGGGATGTGGATTTGTTGAGAGTGAGCAAGATCGAACTGCATTGTGTGATCGATAGGGACATGTTCCGTTTCCCTTTTTGTGATGTGAGCGTGCCGTCTCAACATGGTTTGGTGTGTATGCATGTTACCTTGTAGATAGTTCGTTATGTCCTGCTATCTATATTTTAATTTATACACAGAAATTGGTTTTAAAGTATTGTTATGTATGTCCTTAAACCTATGACTTCCTCACTACTTTTGTTGAGACGGTTTAAGCATCTTTTCATTTGAGCACCATGGGAATAAGATAGAGAGAAGTGGCTAGAAGAGACCACTTAGGATTTATGGAGTTTATGGCTTTATTTGTCTTGAATTTTGCATTGTTTTGGATTAAGGATAAATGTTGCCTGTCTTTATTTGGCGAGAACTTTCCTTTCATCGAATTCAATAAATTACGCCTTTTTGGGATTTGGATTAGTTTTATGGGGTATTGTTATGACCCATTGTTCTGATACTTTGCTTATTTATTGCATGTAGAATTATCTTTATAGACGCCATTGTGTTGGACGATATCCAAGAGTTTATGGCCTCCGTTTCCTGCATGTGAGGTGTGACATTCTCCCCCTTAGCATTAGCCTTTTAAATACTTTTGCTGCTTCGAGGAGGGGAACCATGTCCTGAAACATGATTTGAAGATCCTGAACATGTTGGGAGTTTGTGTCCACAGTGGATGAACAAAAATAGAGCTTGTCCCGAACTTCTTTCATCCCTTTTTAGACCTTCAGTCTGATGGATTTCTTCATTTTGTTGTGAAGGGATTTGCACAGCTCCTTCTGAAGTAAAATAAATTGCTGGCTCTCCAGTTTGTTGAAGGCATTAAACTCTTTGTACATTGGTTTCAGAAGAATGTTAGGTAACTAATCGTGTGAGTTCTTTTGAACTTGTGCATCAACCTTAGGTAACTCCTCTAAAATGGATTCTGAAACAGAACACTTGATGAAGTCCTTAAGCAACTAAGGAAAAGTATCTTTCAGAGCATCAGAGAGTAGACCAGGCAGCTGTGCTTTCAGTGTATTAGCAACTATTACAGGTACCGAGGATTTCATATCCTCAGCTACTTTCTTGGATATGCTGCTCTCTAACTGATCAATCTTGGTATTAAGTATGCCCATCTCTGCATGAAGATGACCAAGGGGGTCTGACTGAGCTGACTTACCAGCGGAAGCATGTAAGGTATCAGTACCTTCTTCAGAGACATGATCAGCAGAGTCTCGTGTTTCAAAACCAGAATTAAAGGCCAGATCATCATCAGGCATAGACCTTAGGCTAGAGAGAGATTCAGAAGCATCTCCTTCCTCAACATCTTTATTCTGATCATATGAATAGCTTTGATGGATGAACAGTGAACCAGAGATAGTAGCAGCTTGATAGGACTTGATTGTCTTGATCTCTGATTCAGTGTCATAAGGTGACTCGGCATTTTCTTGAGCACCCTGAGTCTTTGAATCAACTTCATCCATTATCTACTCAAAAGTGACCTCCTCCATAGCTACAAACCCAGCATCCTTTGCTTCCTCCTTAACATTTTGGTCTAGTACCTGCATAAACTTGTTAGATAAACATTGTGAATTTGTAATGAGGTTGAGGATCGCCATTCGCTGCCCCTAAGAAGACTGGGTGTGATTATCCAGTCCCCTCAAAAGTTTAAAACTTTTGGGACTCTTTTCAGTTGTGAGTTTGTAATATAGGGAAGGATCGCCAGTCGCTGCCCCTAAGAAGACTAGGTGTGATTATCCAGTCCCCTCAAAAGTCCTAAGACTTTGGGACTCTTTTCATTGTGAGTTTGTAATATGGGGAAGGATCGCCATTCGCTGCCCCTAAGAAGACTGGGTGTGATTATCCAGTCCCCTCAAAAGTCTAAGACTTTGGGACTCTTTTCATTGGTTAAGGGGACCTCTGAGTCTGAGTGAGTACAGTTCATACAAGTCAACTTCACCTACGATGGGTTAATCCAACAAAGTCGTATAGTTATACAAGTCAACCACATGCGTTTTTTAGCCTTAGTATCATCCCCTGAGTGCAGACACAGAGTGTACAGAAGATATAGGAAATTAAGTGCTGACTCTGACTCTCTATTGGGTTGGGGGTAGCCATTAACTTCACCACTCTCTCATAGAGAAGTTTGAGAGTGGTTGCTTGCAGTGCCCCTTATATTTAAAATACTGTTACCTTTTCGGCTTCAGCGGCTGAAGGCTGGTTTATTTGCTCCTCTGCCAACTCAGAGGCTACTAGACTCTTGGTGGCGTCAGCAGTGGCCACTGTGACTTCAGCGTGCTGAGTCTCAGTGACTTGTTTCTTTAGAAGGATGACCCTGACCTTATATGGAGACTTTAGTTTGGAAGAAGGTGGGATTCTCTTCTTCTTTGTCTTCAGGTCAGTTGGTGCTTTAGACTGAGTAACAGGCTGCACAGAGGCCCTGGACAAGGACTTATTAGTTGTGTCATCAGTATTCACCTCCCTAGAGGGAGGGATCAAAGACTATTCAGGCTCTTCAGAAAGTTTAGCTACTTTTAACATGTGAGAAGTTAAAGGAACTTCAGATGCTAAAGGTTTTTGAAAATAAACAGTTGTAATGGTGTGGGGTTTCATAAGAATGAGATCATTGCTGATGTAGTTTCCTCTAAGCAATTTTTCAAAAATCAGGGATAAAAACCTTGTATAGCAAATATTTAATTCCTTGTTCTTCTTTGTATTTTGAAGCTTATGAACCAAGTCTGAGAAAATAAGCCCCCCAATGTCAATCTCCAACTCCATATAAGACAATATACAATTGTCTGCTGATTAAGGTTCATTTGGTCATGTGATCCCTGCATCCCACCCAAACACTTGACAATATATTGCATGAAGAGTTTCCAAATGGGTGTAAAATACTTCATCTTTAGGGGTGAAGAATTAACAAGGACAGTGGATGAAAGGGTTGGTTTGTCCTTGTCAAATAAACCTAAAGTCGTCAGCCCAGCCCTTATGGTCTCTTTGAGAGGTAGAGGAACAACGTCCTTTCAAATGGGTAGGCCAATGGCATATATGAACTCATCTTGAGTAAAGGACAAGGGTTTATCCTACCATGAAAGTGAGAAAGTGATGGTCTTGGTCTCATCTTCAACCTATGTTGTATACCAAAACTCATTGAGGTATTCCACATACATTGCAGTGGTTGAAGGGTTAAGGCCTTATTGATGTAACAGTTCGAGAGAAAACTGAGCATGAGTCGATATAACTCGTTTGTGTGCTCAAGTAGAGCAACAACATTATTGAAACCAATTATATTATCGGTACAACTAAAATTGACCTTTGATGATGGTATAAGTTGTTGTGAAGATGTGGATTCTGATGCCATTTGATTAAAACTTTGATTCAGCTTTGATGAAAAGGTTTATGTGATGTGATAAAAATAGAGGTTTTAGGGTTTTTAGTGAGTAAAAATAATGTATGTGAAAAAGGTGAACAATTTATACCATAAAGAATTTTATAAGTTTATAAATAAAATTGATTTAAAGTCCGCATTAAATGTGAGTGGTAAAACTGTCACAAAACGTGGGTCCCCATGACCCTTCGAGTACTGTAATTTCCACATTTTTCGAGAAAGTTGGTAAAACCTTTTGAGTGAATCTTGAATTAAATATTGAGAATGTTTGTCTTTCAACTTGCTAGTTACATTTAAGTTACCTTAAAAACATTTAATATTTAAGTCAGAGATCACTTAAATCCTTTTTCTTATCAGATACATGTTTTTCAATATTGAGCATACCCAACTCAGCTACCAATCTAGTAAAGCTAGGCTCAGCTAAAGGCTTGGTAAAAATATCAGCTAATTGCAAATCAGTGGGTATAAAATGAAGCTCAATATCTCCTTTTAAAATGTGGTCTCTGATGAAGTGATACCTGATGTCAATATGTTTTATCCTGGAATGCAACACTGGATTGTTTGATATGGCAATGACACTTGTATTATCACAAAATATAGATACATTGTCATAGAGAACATCATAACACCATCTGATCTTGATCCAGAGACTTTGAGCCAGCATCCAGCAGAAGCTACATACTCAGCTTCAGCTGATGACATGGCTACAAAGCTTTGCTTCTTTGCACTCCAACATACTAACTTTCCTCTAAGTATCTGACAACCCCCTGAGGTACCTTCTATCCAGTTACTTCAGCATATCGGAGTCAGATATGCTTTTTAGATCAAAGCCTATCCTTTTGGATATTCAAAGCCCTTAATCCTATATTGGATACTAAGAGGCCTAATTTGAAGTTACCTTTTAGATACCTTAAAAAATTCTTTTTACAACACAAATGGGAATCCCTTAGGGGCAGCTTTAGTACCATAGTCACAGATACATGTGGAGAATCGGATATCAGGTCTGCTAGTTGTGAGGTACATCAATGACCCTATCATGCCTCTGAACAATGTCTCATTAACAGAGACCCCATGACTCATCAGGGCCCAAATTATTTGGAGAAAGCATAGGGCATTTTCACAGAGGCACAGTCAGCTAGATCATACTTTTTGAGCAAAATCCTGAAATATTTTTTTTGACAAATAGAGAATCCTTTGAAATCTTGTTTTAATTGAAAAACCTAGAAAATAAGTTTAATTCACCCATCAATACTCAATTTATACTTTTGGTCATACAGCTTTTCCCAATTGTTTACTTAATTTAAACTGGTAGACCTAGAAAATGATATCATCCACATATATATGTACAATAATAACATCACTCATAGTCTTATAAGTAAAAAGAGTGTTGTCAATGGTACCTCTGACAAATTTATGCTAAATAAGAAATTTTGAAAGAGTTTCATACCATTCTTTAGGGGCTCGCTTTAGCCCATAGAGAGCTTTATTCAACTTACAAACATGAAATGAAAATCACTGCTTTCAAACCCGAAGGTTTTTGAACATAACACTCCTCTCGAAATTTACCCATTCAAGAATGCCTCTTTATATCCATTTGGTACACCATAAAACCCATGTAGGCTGCATAAGCCAAAAAGATTCTGATGGCTTCCAATCTTGCAACAGGTGCAAAGGTTTCTTCATAATCAATCCCTTCCTGTTGATAAACCCTTGAGCAAAACCAGCCTAGCCTTGTGCTTTACAACAATCCCATTCTTGTCACTTGTTTTTACCAGATTCTTTGGTCTCAATAATGGTTTTTTACTATGAGGTTGTGGAACCAAGGTCCATACCTTGTTTCTCTTTCAAACTATTCACTCTTCTTTGCATAGACACTAATCCACCCTTCTTCTTCTAGAGCTTCAATAAGCTTCTTGGGTTCCATTTCAGAGAGAAAGTTAACATAGAGACATTCAGAAGCTGAGGCAGCATCTGAGTCTCTATTCCTACTTCTGGTTGTGATACCAGCAAGAGGTTCACCAATGATGTTAACAAGTTCTATGTGCTTTTCTCTTGACCATCTGTTTTGAGGAACAAGGGTTTGAAGGATGACTTCAGGCGAGGGTGGTATAGTTGGTGAGAGGATGACATCACTGAATAGTTCCAATGCGATATTGTTTGTGAGTTCAACTGGTTTAAAGAGATCATCTGATTCTGTTTGATCAGGTTCATTGAGAGCTGGGTGATTATCAGCCTCAGTGAACTCAGGAGGATCTTCAAAGGTGACAAAGACCTGAAGAATGGGTGATTTAGATGGTGTTGTGTTTTCATATGCATGAATGTAGGGAATATACTCAGTATTGCCAGGGCACTAAATAACTTCACTCCTTGGTTCAAGGTATTCATCATCTGAAACATGTTGTTTTTCATTGAAGGTGATTGCAATACATCTGTGTTGAGATTGAGAAATTAGCTCTTCCAATCATCTTCACTGAATGTAACATGTACTCGTTTCTTTCCAATACTGTGTCTGAATGTTGAATACCCTGAAAGCTTTATCCATTGGAGAGTAGCCAAGAAAAAAATCCATCATCAGCTTTTTCACTAAACTTTCCCAAATGGTCCCTGTGATTATGAATATGAACAAGACACCCAAACACATGGAAATAGCTAATATCAAGATATCTTCCTCTGAATACATCATATGAAGTCTTCCCATGCCTTTTTACAATGATGGATCTATTTTGAGTGTGGCAAGCAGTGTTGACAGCCTCTCCCTAAAATTGTTTAGGGAGTTTTGCAAACACTATTTTTAGCATAGTTTTGGCTTCTTAATCATGTGTTTATGGTTTCTTCTTTTCAGCAACATCATTCTGTTAAGGGTGTACGAGAAGAGAAGAGAAAGTTATGAGATAGTTACCATTTTCATCACAAAATTATTCCAGCTTGTAGTTTCTGAACTCTGTTCCATTATCACATCTCAGCTCCTTTACCCTCACTTCATTAAGGCTTTCCATCTTTCTGATAAAAGACATGATACAGTCAGCTGCATCACTCTTTTTCTTGAGGCAAAATACCCAGGTGTACCTTGAGTACTCATCTACAATGACAAGGGTATATTTGTTGTGGCTGATGGTTTGGGGTTTGACAGGTCCAAACAAATCCATGTGGAGGAGATGTAAAGAACTTTGTTGATGGAAAATTATCTCTTTGTTTTGAATGATGCGCTGTGATGCTTCCCTTTCTCACAAGCTGAATAGTTTTTATCTTTAGAGAAAGTCAAAGATGGAAGACTAGAGACAAGGTTGTGTTTTGCAAGGTTGTTTATGTTCTTGAAGTTGAGGTGAGACAGTCTCTTATGCCAGAGCCAATTAACACTTGGGGAGGCCTTGGCAAAGAAACAGGATTGCTTTCTTTATTAAAAGATGACATATCAATGACATAGACATCTCTTCTTCTGGGAGCAATGAGGACAACTTCATCATTTTGGTTGTAAATGGTTCCTTGAGTTTTTGTAAACAAAACTTTGTAGTTGGCATCACACAACTGACTAATGCTGATCAAGTTATGTTTTATACCATTCACATAAGCAACCCTAGTAAAGGTGATTCCATTACAATTCACTAAGCCATGCCCTTTTGTGTCTTCTAAAGAATCATCTCTAAAAACCACTTTAGGACCTGACTCCTTGAAAATCGTGCATATCTTTGTTTTAATCTTTGTCATGTAGCTAGGAATCACCCCATCTGGATACCATACAGACCTCTTGAGGTAATCCTGCACAGACATTTTCACACAGATTAGTTCCTTTTGTAAACACACTTTCCAGTAGGTTCTGATTGCCTGTTGGCAATCCTTGGTCTCCTAGAGTTGGGGTGTTTCTTAGGACAGTCAGATGCTTCATGTGCAATACTACCACATACTTCACACCAGGGTAGAACTCACAGTGGTCAGAGTGATGGTCATTAAATCCACAATATTTACACTCTTTGAAAGGCTTTAGAATCATGGGAGCCTTTTTTGGTGAGGGTTTCAGAGGTGGCTGAGCCTTAAGCTTACTTAATGTTTTCTTAATAGCAGCATGTTCTAAGTGTTCTTTAGTCAGGTGGTCAGTGGATCCACAAGTAGAGCACTTGGGATTTGAGTAGCAATCATCAGAGAGATGATTCTTAAACCCACAATGCTTACAGGGTCCAAACCAGGTCTTTTGCTTGTACCTTTAGAACGACTATCGCTGGGAGCTAGGATGTAGGGTGCCTAAAGGGATCTCAATTTTCCTTTTGAGACCTTTTACCTTTTCTATCAGAGTGAGAAGAAGTTGCTTAGTGGATGAGTCAGCCTTTTTGTCAGAGCAAGGTATAGGAACAACAGGAGATTTCTCTGTCTTTTTCTTAATGACATATGCAGGTGACACTTTAACAGATGGTCTAGTCTTTTTGGGGACAGGAGTGTCAAGTGTAAGGTCAGTCATGTTAAGGGTCAAGTCAGACAAAGAAATAAGACTCTCTGAAGGGCCAAAGGGTGTTACTCCTATTAGCTTGGGAAAAGGTAGAAGAGGTTCCTGAGAGTCACATTCAAACTCTAAGTCAGAGGTGATCTCAGGTGAAAGCATAGATGAGGATTCATCAGCTTTAGTGAAAACAACCTCTTTGGAGGAGATTTTCTCTTTCTTTCTACCTTTCCTACCCAGAGCTATGACAATATTTCCAAGTACTTGCTCAGAGAGCAGTTGGTCTAAGGTGACTTTACTACAGGTCCATTTCTCAATGACCTTTTTTAGGTCAATGATCTCATCCTTTAGAGATTCATTCTCTAGGTTTACCCTAATGACTTCATTTTGAAGAGAGCAATTAATGGACACATTGTTTTTAACATTAGACAGTTCTGACCCTATGTATGATATTTTCTTGTTAAATGTAGAATTAAAATTTATTAACCAAGTTTTTCCTTTGATCCTCCACATAGTGAAGGTCAACATGAGTATAGTCTAAAACATGTTTCCTTTCATCACCATCAGTCATAGACAAGAGTCTGTGTACCTTTTTATGGTAATGTCAACCCATTGGCCTGATCTTGCATCAGCCTTTCCAACTGAAGGCTCTTCCTTTGTAATTGCCATAAATGCCATGATCTTGGTGCTTCCTTCATCATCTAAGGAGACAGATTTATCATCCCAGTCAAATGACTCAGCTATCAAACCCTTTTCACTCTTTTCTTTTTCCTTCTTTCCTTTTTCACTCTTTCCCTTGGTCATATCATTAATCCTTTTGGTTAGGATAGCCATTTTAGCTTTGAGTCCCTTGTATTTTCCCTTGTAATTTTTTGATGATTACCATAGTTCTGAGAAGATGTTTGGTTGAAGGATGGTGTGTATGGTTTAGATTTATTAAAGGAATTGTTTGAGGATGGATAAGATGGTGTAGAAGTTTTATGTGAGGGATAGGCTTTTTGAAAATGACCAAGTTTCCCACAAACAAAACATGTTTCTATAGATTTGTCCAAGGGTTTCCTAGCTGACCCAACCCTTTCAGACCTCTTAGAAAACCTCTTCTGATTTTTCAGTAGAGCTCTTTCATGATACTCAGCATTTAGGTCAGCTATGAATTCGTTGTTGGTCCTCTGATCTTCTTCAACATCTGAGTCAATATCCTAAAATTGATGGTTAGAAATCAAGGCTTTTGAGCTTGAGGCCTGAATGGTAAATCTTTGTGTCTCTAACTCGTAGATTTGATCAATCAGACCCTCCTCATAATTGTACTTGCCATACATAGTGGCCAGGCTATCATTTTTGATAGAGTTATTTGACCTCTGAGTTTGATTCATGCTCAGCCATTTTCTTGGCAGGCTATTGACAAACATGGCATTGACTTCTTCTTTAGGAATGATAACACCATTATTTTCAAGGTCATTTAGCAAGCATTTTAACCTTGTGAAAGTTCCGTTTACTTTTTCACCTTCAAGTGATTTAAAAGCATTGAACTTGAGTCTTGAGGCTGCAATCTTGGTATCTCGAAGTGAAGTTGTGAAGAAGTTGTGAAGTTGTGAAGAAGTTGTGAAGTTGTGAAGAAGTTGTGAAGTTGTGAAGAAGTTGTGAAGTTGTGAAGAAGTTGTGAAGTTGTGAAGTTGTGAACAAGTAGTGAAGTCGTGTTGTGATAGATTGGTTCTAGCTAAGATTAGAACTCGACATTTAGCTTTGTGTCATAAATCGGTGTAAGCAACGTTGTGTACGGTTTTCTCCGCCATAAGGGAGCTTGTTGACATAGTGAAGAAAACTCTCGAGTTAGGTGCTCGGGGAGTGGAGTAGGGCGAAGAGGTGCTTCGTTACCAAACCACTATAAATCCTCGCGTTGTGGTTTGATTGTTCTTACTCTTATCTCTTGTCTTACATTATTTCCTCATACTATCATATCAATTGTGTAGATAAGCATATCGTTCATATTGTGCAAGTATTGAATTCACATAAATTCGAATCTAGAATTTTTACAAACACTTTAAAACCTTAAGTTAAAAAGCGGTAAACTATTCAACCCCCCTTCTAGTTTTCCACAGTATGGTTCCAGACATGATTGGATCTTGATTTTCATTAAAACAAAGAACAGTTTCAAAAAGGTTTTATAAATCGACACTGCTCTGATACCAATTAAAAGTCCCAAATAACACGTCTATATGGAATATAACACTTATCTAATGTAAATAACACAAGTAATAACTTTTCAATCGTGTTATTATTTATTGATTAAGAATCAAAGTATTACAATGTGCTATGGATCACACAAGTTGAATGACAATGTATGATTACCCTTTGAACAAGTAAACTTAATAAAGTATCAAGTTTACAAGCGAACTTATATAGCCAGCTGATAGGATCAGAGGTCTATGATGTAAGTTCGATAAAGGAGTAAATGCCTATAATAACAACAACAATAAAAGCGATAGCATTTACTCCTTACAACATTCTCTATTTATACTAATACGAGGTTGCGTCTTAGTGGGGGAAGTTGCAACGTGTCAAGATTCTAGTAGAAGACGTACGAGGCATTTAATACACGTCTAATATTGGAAACTACCCGCCCATACTTTAGTGAACAGTTCTGCCAACTGTTCACTACTTTTACCAACTTCGTACTTGGTACAGACAACTCAAATCACCTTTTGTCGCGCCTTTAGGTGATATTGAGTTTCCCGCCTAAACATCAGAGAACACTTTAAGCTCAGCTTGTTCTTCTTCAAAGGGTAATAGGAAAGTCAGAGTATTGCCACCTCTGACTCACCTTGGAACCTCAGCATATTCCTTCTACATACCAGTTGATATCCATTACAGCTGACGAGTATGTCTTCAAGTAATCTTCGACTTCCCTGACGATGTCTTTGACTTGAATACGTCTGATGTTGCTCTCTGAGGCTTTTCACTCAGAGAGTCCTTTCATTACCTCTAAGTCCACCACTCTGAGGTTCTTTCATTACCTTTGAGTCCACCACTCAGAGGTTCTTCAATACTTAGCCTAATTTCTGTTTAAATCTAGGAGCTGATTACTAGGCCCAACAGCCTATCTTACTAATGTTAACATGTATAAAACCATGTAACATGTTCCGACTCAAATTAAGTGTAACAAGAGAACCCAAATCACCAAAACTGTCAGGAATTATCCTTGATATTTGATTTCTGAGACATCCAAAGACTTCAAAGATCTGCATAGTTGGTGAATATTTGTCGGGATCTCGCTAAATAACCCATTGGAGCTGACATTAACAAGCATTGCTTTGAATTCATGACATTGAGGTTGTTTTCACCAGCAAAAAACGCATAAACCGAGTGCTCTCCAATTCTTGTTTTCCCTGGTGCAAGCGTTACCGAACTCAACTCACCCATGAAGTTGTTCCGACCAAAATTATGCGTTACTGTATGATTTCCACCATCGTTTGCAGCTTGAAATGCAAAATACCTCAAAAACATTAACAAGGGATCAAAAGATTCACATATAGCATGATGAGAAGACGGAATTGAACCTGAAAGATGATTGCTACTAACATCAAACACAAACATACAAGGAACCTAAAGTTCATCACTAAGCTAGCTAGTCAACTTATTCGAACTCAAATCAAGAAAATGCAACTTCTTGCATACACTTAAACCTTCTAGATCTCACCAGTTAACAAGTTCTGACCCAAATTAACTATTTCCAAGCTTCTACAAGCACCCTAGTCATCCGGAAACTTTCCTTCTAAAGTCGTTCTTGGCGCCTACAACACCTTCAACTTTGCTAAGCTAGTAATTTCAGCAGGCAACACACCTTGAAAATAATTATACTCTTCATCTGAACGAGTCATTTCACTTTCTACAATACCACCAACATTCAGCATTGGATTAAACAAATTTGAAAACACAAGAACCGACAACTCCTTAAAATTTCCAAGTTTTTATGGAACATGCCCGGTAAGACTATTTCTTGATACATTCAATGTTTCTAACATACTAAGACGACCAAACTCAGATGGAATCTCATCTTGATGCATATTTAAATACAACAAAACCGACCTCAACTTGCTACAATTCGATAAACTAACTTGAATCCCACCAAGCAAAACTTCTAAATCCCTTAAACTCGACAAATATTCTGGTACCTCGCCCGATATCCTATTAACCCCTAAATTCAAAACCCAAAAAAAGCATATCTCAAATTCCCACTAATCAAATTCCCTTCAAGATCAATCACTTCTAGCTTCTTTAACCTAAAAATCCCATCATGAAACCCACCAGTTAACCCGTTAAATGGCATCAAAAAACCCGAAGCTCGGTAAGCTTTGAAATAACATTCGACAACTTACCACTCAATCTCCCATTAGTCACAACACATTTTTTCCTAACCCCATAACCATACAACTCAAATTTATCATATCTAGTACATGACTTACCTCCACCGGTGATATTAATACCCATGACCTGGTAACCCGGCCCGCAAGTAACTCCGACTCATTTACAAGGATTCGGGTTGGTTTCATTCTAGCCGGATAAAACCCCATCTGGGTCTAAAAGTGAGTTTTTGAATTCAAGAAGTGATGACGTGTCACCGAAAAAGTTGCTGGAGATGGATATGGTGACTAAAGTGAGGAGTAAAATAGGTTTTATTGGGTTTTGAAGATGACCCATTTGTTGAACCCTAATTAGGGTTCTTAAAATTTTTAAACTTGGTTAATTATGAGATTTGGGTGTTTGAGAAAAAAAGGGTTTTGTTTCACGCAAGATGGGATAAGTGTATTCCTAAAGAATGAAAGATTGTTTGGAGATAAGAATAAAGGTTAAAGGGGTGGAAAATGTAAACAAAATAAAGTGTATGGGCTAATATAACATTGGCAAAAAAATAAAATAGGATAAGTGTATTAAACTAGTGTCACATCACCTGATTTTTTAAATATTGCCACAATAGGAAGATTAGTAAAAGGTTTGCATTATTTAGGAGATTAATACATGGATGCTTACAAAAAAAAAATATAACAACTTCGATGATTTTTCAGACAATTTTCCCTATTAATTATTAAAGCATACAACAAATAAATTAATAAAAAGAAAAACCATTTGGACTCAAATATACATACCGAATAGTATTAAAAAAAATAGTGATATGAACTATGATGGATGATGTGACCAACTGTCACGAGTGTTAATTTTTTTAGGTACCCCTATTGGTACCCTCTGGCCCACTCAATAGTGCTAAAAGATACTATAAAAGATTCCTTTTGTATTTTTTTTATAGTGCAACGCAGTTTTTTATCAATTTCTGTTCCGTAATTTTTGACAGTTTCATACTTTTGACCAGTTAAACATTATATTTTTCGTTCCGTTTTCTCCATGTCACAGTTTTATAACATATACAAAAATATAAAAATACAAAAAAAATAAAATTCCACAGAAAAAACGCAAAAACCAGAGAGGGTACAAATAGTGTTTTAGGGGGTACATATAACATAAGCTATTTTTTTAACATAATCACGAGTGTTAATAGCAACACCTATTTTTAAGCTGGGCATAGTGATAGTGACCGACAATTTTTCTTTACTTTAACTTTTATAAACTAGTTTAGTTTATTTATAAAGTTTTTCTACCTGGTGAAAGTTTGAGACATTGCTTCCTCTCTTATTTTTTATGTTTGAGGTGTTTTGTATGCGTAAGTTTTACGTCCCATGCCTTATTTAATTGACTTATAGGTCTATCATGTTTATAGAATCATATATTCCCAAGTTTTTAGGCAGTATGCCAATTTATAATTGAATACATAATCAAGTAGGACACGATATAATAAGACCTTTTGAGGCGTTGCGTCAAAGATTGATAACCTTCTTTTCATCATGATCCATTGTGCTCTAGTTTATCAAGACCCACATTTGTTTTAAGAACATATGTTACCATCATTTATTAATTTTAATAATGGGGTTTTATCGCCAATATGTAACGTAAAAAACCTTTTTTTCTGTTTTGTAAATTACCTCCTTTGGTTTAGGAACACATGTAAATCCATAACCACCTCAATTAGAATCTAAAAGTTGATGGTTTCATGATGGGATCTTGATTTAAATTTTTTTTGATTAGTTTAGTTTGAATGTCTTTAAAAGCAAATTGCTATCTGTATCATTGTTCTTATAAAGTGATTGCAACCTTTTTTGTGTATAAGTTTAAATCACTTTCCATTGCCACTTGATTATAGGGTTTTAATTTTTTAAAAGCAAGTTAAAACGTAAGAACTGACATAAGTTTCACCGTTTTTAAATTAATTTTAGAAATTTAATCATAGAATCAAAACAATGAAGTGTTTGTGGATTAATACTCTTAGTGGAATGGACAATGGTGTGATGTCTCCTTAAATGACTTAAAATCCATACAACTTAGTTTGTAATTTAGTAGGAATTTTCCCTTACACATTGAACGTTCATTAGCCAGTTTTTTTGAGGTGTAAAGCTCTAGAATGTGTATAACATTAAGATGCAGTTACTCATTTACAAAACATTCTCTTATTTACTAGGAGAATTAGGGTTACAAAGAGGTTCTACTTTACAGTATTAAGTAATCTAATGGTTGTGGTGATGATCTGCATTTAGTATATGTCATATAGGTTAGAGATTAAAGTCTTCTTACACAACTTTGTTAAGATAGTCATTCCCAAAAGGAGTTACTTTATCCTTGTTGTATAAAAGTAAAGTTTTTTCTCGTCTTATAAAATTCTAGAAGGTTAAAAAATCATTTTATCAACTTCTTTGTGAGAGATTTCACATCTTTTATTGAGGTATTGTCATTAATACTGAACTGACTTCTTTTTTTAGATCTTGTGCTTCATTTGCTGACCGCTATTCAACACTGAAGTAAAGACGTCTTCTGTCTTCAAAACACTAAAGGAGTTTAGGGAAGTGAAACATTTGTTCATCGAGGCTGGGTTATGCTTGGGCATTTTAACTTTTCTGTTATATTAGCTAAAGGTTGAAGGACTCTATACTGAACAACGCCAACAACAATTACACATATCATTAAAAAATTGTTTTTATTTTGTTTTATACTTTGCAAAACTAAAAAGTACGGAATGCAAAAAATCATAAAGTATGAACGTTAAACAGTTAGGTAAACACATAATATACAGAGTAAAAAACCATAAAAAATGTGTCTATTAAGTTAATAAAGTGTGTAAAACTGCCGAAAGAGATACGAAAACAGAAAAAATATCATTTTGACAAGTTTTAAGTCATAAACGGCATGAAAAATACGAAAAAACTATAAATCGAGGTAGATTATATATCCCCCTAATATGTTGCAATTACCTACTAACATTTTTATTTATTTATTATTTGTTCTTATTATTTATTTTGTTTTAAAATAGTGCGAAACAAAAGTGCAGAACAAAAATTAGTAAGTATGACAAGTCCAAAATATTAAAAATATCAAAAATTACAGAATATAAACTGATAATTAAAAAAACTGGTTTTGTATCTAGCAAAAAGTCGGCGAGTGTAAGGTTATAAGAAAGTACAAAATATATGAAGTAAAGGGTATTCATTACACAACCCTAATTCTTTTTTGTTGCTTTAAAAAAAAACTCCCTTAAAAAATATTATGTGAATTACACTAAAATACGTAATAGAGAGGTTTGAAGCATATTATTTTCTATAAGATACTATCAAAATCAGTTCAATATTACATTACAAGATTAAAATTTTATAATCAGGCACACTAAAATAAAATTTACACAACAATTAATATTCAACAAGTTTATTGATAAGAAAAACAAAATACCATATGAAATAAATACTCAACCATGTTTAAAGAGTTTTGGGGTGTTTCATTTTTGCTTAATGTCCTAGGTGCAAACACTCCTTAACCTATATTGCTAAAATGTTGTTTTTTTTGCTTAATACAAAAATATATCCTGATTGTAAAAGGGGTCAAAAAATACAGTTGTTTGCATCTAGGATGCTCACAAAGACCATATTACCCTCATTTTTTCATTATTGTACCATCTCTTTCACATATCCCCATTTCATTTGTTTTCTTCCTCTCACCTTCCTCACATGATCAGACCTTCAAACTCTGCCCTAACCACCATATCGCTCCACTACGTCGCCGTCTCCGTATTTTCTTCGATCCATCCACTACAGATCTTCAGTTGCACCACATGTTCCTCTCTCCTCATAAATCTTAATATAAATGAGGGGTTATTAAACCCCTAAATTTGCTTCTTGAAGATGGTACTGACATGGTTACGTGAATGAGGTCCTTGATTTGTGGTCATGCTTCTTGAGTTTTTTGGAAATTGGCAATTATTGAAGTCATCTTTGTTTTTCTTTGGTTAGATCTTTTGATTCTAAATGGTTATAGAATAAAAATGTATTTGGTTGTTACGGTTTATTGTTTACTTTTGTTTTTCTTGGACCAAATCTTGATATTTTGATTCTTGTGTTGACAAGAAACTGATGAGATTTGGGGACAAATATTTATTTTAAAAAGAAGGGTAAATAGGTCAGTTATTCTGTCAAATATTTCCATTCAGGATTAAAAAGAAACATGTATTTATTCATATAATTCTTTCTTCAAACAACTCCGTTTTTGGAGTTAGGATCTATTTCCAAACAGGACAAAAAGAAACAGCCTCTTAGTATCTTGCAAATACTAAAAGTATTGGAACGTAAAGTTCATACACGTCAATATGTAAAAGCTATTGGATATACATCGGTTTTTTGTGTGAAATCGAAATAAGAGCTCTAAAGTTATGTGCTCTAAATAC
>BQNB010107362.1:0-23188 GCA_026074375.1 Tanacetum coccineum | reverse complement strand
GATATACATGTCTACAGGTCTATGATTGGCTCTCTAATGTATTTGACTGTATCAAGGCCAGACATCATGTTTGTTGTTTGTGCCTGTGCTAGATTTCAAGTCACTCTAAAAGTCTCACACTTAAATGCAGTGAAAAGGATTTTTAGGCACCTCAAACATCAACCCAAATTAGGTTTATGGTATCCTAGGGATTCACCTTTTGAACTTGAAGCTTACTCAGATAGTGATTATAGAGGAGCCAGCCTTGATAGAAAATCAACAACAGGTGGATGCCAATTTCTTGAAAGAAGATTAATATCTTGGCAATGCAAGAAGCAGACTATTGTGGAAAATTCTACTACTGAGGCGGAATATGTTGCAGCTGCTAACTGTTGTGGGCAAGTATTATGGATATAGAATCAGATGATGGATTACGGTTTCCATTTTATCAACACCAAAATCCATATTGATAATGAGAGCACTATAAGTGTCATCAAGAATCCTCTTGCTCATTCAAGGACTAAGCATATTAAGATTCGTTTCCATTTTATAAGAGATTGTTAAAAGAAGAGACTAACAAAGGTTATTAAGATTCACACAAATTCTAATGTTGCGGACCTTCTCATCAAAGGATTTGATGTCACAAGATTTAACTTTTTGGTGGTTAGCATTAGAATGTTAAATCTGTAGCTACATTTGAGGGGAGGTTAAAATTGTAAAGGTTGTAAAGTGTAGTAAGTACTTCTAGTTAAAATTAATACTGCTAGGGTATTGGTACTGGTAGTTAGGATATAGTTAGTTCTAGTTAATGATATATTGTAGCATTTTTCTTGTTTTTGACTAACTATTTCAGGATAAGCATGGATTTGAGGATGGATAGAAGCTGTGCTGCCAATTCTACTCATATATGGTCTGTAAGTACTAAGTACTATAGTTAATTCTGGTAGTCTATAAGTTAATTCTGGAAGACTATATTAGTACTGGTAGGCTAATGTTAAGTCTGGTAGATGACCGTTGGTGCTGGTGAGGAAAAATTGATTTTTCTTATTTAAATATTACCGTTAGAGATTTTTACGGCGCATATTTCTAAGATAGGTTTTCTATTTTGATAATTACTACACTTTATTCTATAAAATATCTTTCTTTGCTCTAGATAAACTTCTTTTATAGTCGGTCCAATAAGAAACCTTGTTATTCATCGATAAAAACTCAATTCTCTCTCTCTCTACCAGTACTTAGTAATTCACTCGTATCAAACCCATCACTAGAATTTGAATTCTTACGACTTTTGTTCATCAACGTGTTCATATGGCCAATCTAAAGTACTCAGACAAGCATAATATGGTAGCTTTCCTGAAGAAACCAAATGAAAGTGTTGGTTTCACTGAGGTAGTGGATTTTCTTAAAGGTACATCTCTCAGGTATGCCTTAACTCATAATCCTACTATCTATGACTCCCTAGTCAAACAGTTCTGGCAAACTGCCACAGTCAGAACACTTGCTAATGGGACTCAACAATTAGTAGCATCTATAGACTCTAAAGAGTATACTATTACTGAGGCATCTGTCAGAAGTAAACTTCAATTGGCAGATGCAACAGGAATACATAATTTATCTGATGCTGAAATATATGCTGGATTAGCCACATTGGGGTATGTTACTGAGGGTAAATTAACTTTTTGGAAAAAGAATTTTACACCCCAATGGAAATTTTTAATCCATCATATTTTACACTGCTTAAGCCCTAAGTCTGGTGGATGGGATCAATTTGGTAGTACTATTGCTACTGCATTAATCTGTCTATCTAGCAATAGGGTTTATAATTTTTCTAAAATGATTTTTGATGGGATGGTTCATAACTTAGAGAGTAATTCAAAATTTTTAATGTATCCAAGGTTTTTACAAATTATTTTGGATATTACAACTGAAAATAAAGGAAGGTATTTAGCCCCAACTTTGACCAAAAAGCTTTTTGCAAACATGAAAAGGGGTTATGCAGGGGATATTGTACCATTGCTGCCTGCTATGTTGGCAGGGGCAGCTGTGGATCAAGGTGAAGGCTCAGCACAACCAGCTGAACCCCATCACACACCTGTTGATCCAATATCATCCACATCCCAACCACCTATTCCATCACCACAATATCAATCACCACATCATTCACCACCTTAACCATCACCTCATTTTTTACCACCAAGGTCCTATGAAGCACTATCACTGAAGGTTAAACACTATTCAGGAAGTGATGCAGGACTGTGTGCATCTCATGGAATTGATGAGTACTTGTACTAAGTTGGTGATAGGATTAATACGTTGGAAGAAAAAAGAATTGAAGGACACCAAAAGACACTAGGGAATGCTGTGTTAAATGTAAGAAGGTGGAAAAACTCTGGAAAACAGCTTAGAAGAGGAAATCCATAAAGTACTCTTTCTGAATCAGGGGAAGAATCAGAGGATCAGGGGAGGAAGTTTCAGGATATTGATGATGATCCTCTAGTTTCTTTGGTTAGGGAATCCATGAAAGAGAAGTCAACAAATTTTGTCACTCCTACAAAAGCTTTAGGGGAGGCTCAAGAAGAAGAAATCAGTCCTACAATCTTAGAGACAGCTAAAACATTGTCAAAGGTTGCTTCTCAGGGTGTTAGCAAAGAAAATCATACTAAATGGCAAGAAGAGTACAGGACGCCGTGAGCAAGGTCTATGGCTAAAAAGATTGATACTGGATTAGATGCTGAAGAAGAGATTAATACTGGCAGAGAAGAAATTAATACTGGTATTGAAGAAGTTAGTACTGGTAGTACTAAAGTTGATTCTGGTACTGCTAATAAAAGGGGTCAAAGGGAAGGGAAGGCTCCAATGGTTGAAGAGGATATCCAGGCTACTCACAAAACTAAAGAACAAATGAGACAAGAGGAAGTTGGATTGGAAGAAGCTATAAAGTTGCAGCTCAATAGATGAAGAGTTGCCAAAGACAGATTCATTTTGATTAAAATAAGTTGTCTCAAAAGTAATGGCCAGTAAGAGGAAGCTTTATCAGAACAACAAAAGAAAAGAAAAGCTCAAGTTTAATTTGAAGCTCAGTTTTATACTGAAGAAGACTGGGATGCTATTAGATCCAAGCTAGAAGCATATACAGAGTTGTTAAAAGATGTATTAGGACAAGATTTGCCTGAACAAGATTTTGCAAAAAGAATGGTAGATATAGTGAATCAAAGAAAGAACACTTTTGTGAGGAAAGAGCTAACGGCAAGAGAAAAACAAACCTTTGACGTAGTCACAGTACGGATCTATATGTCAAACTATCTATGAATCAAGGAACTTGGCACGCTTCTCGTTAAAGAAATTTGAAGTTTGAAGAAATTCAAAGAAGGTTTGATAAGTTAGTTCAGAAGATTAAATACTTTTGTTCCTTATAAATTTGAAGCTACAAAGGTAAAAGGACAAGATATGGAGGAGAGCTTCAGACAAAGACTTCAAAGAAACAAAGGATTGATGATAAAGATGTTCCAGCTATAGGAGAAAAAGTTGCTGAAGTAAAGGAAGAAGAGCAAGTAAAAAGAACAGGAAAAAGAAAGAAGCAAAAGGCTAGAAAGGGTATAAATGTTGATAAGAGTGCACAAGAAGATTCAGAGGAATCAGTAGAAGCTATGAATCCTACTCCTTTGACTACAAAATTTGATTGTGTGGCAAATGGAAGAATATTCAGAAGGTCAAGAAATGTTTATCAGGTAATTAAGAGTAAATGGAGCTGATACAGGTCTACATAAGCTTTGGAGCTATGGATCAAAGAATTCTCATGAGAGGATCTTTTAGGGTTGTATAGGTTGGTTAATGCCAGAAGTATGAACAAATAGGCCCTGAAGATGTGTATGCCAGAGTGACTTTGGAGTGATCTCAGGACTATGTTTGTCCAACTCTTATTAAAGATGCTATTTGGTGCTTACAATTCAACAAAAGATGGTTAGTTGGAGATATATGATAAGTGTGAGGTACCATTGCTTAACTTGGAGGCATGACAATCCATTGTTAGCGAATAGAAGTAGCCATTGTCAAAAGAAGCTTTCAAGTGATGCTGAAAATGAAGCTTAAGGATGGAAAACTGAATGACAGTTTTCTATAACTCTTGAAGATGATTGAGAAGCAAAGCTGGGATTAGAAAGTGATGAAGTTATCAGTAGCAGTGGGTATGTTTTTGGAAATTGTAGACTATTATAGAAGTGAGAAGGGTTTGGGTGTGGCTAACCACCACACAACAAATGGTTATCAGTTCACCATGCTTAATAGGCTTAAGATGGCTAGTCTAAGCAAGCTTTGGTTAAAGACTTCTTAAATCCTTTTATGGTTGAAGGTTCCAAAAATTGTATGGTAATCAATGCACCATAGTATTGCACTAAAGCATTGGCTACTCCAGAGCAAACGGCTACTGGTAAAGAGATTTCAAATCCGTTGATAGCTGATAGTTTGCTAAAAACTATAAGGTTATCAATGCACTTGTACTCATTAAAGCATTGATAGTCCATAGCAAAACGGCTCATGGTAAAAGAATATTATCCTGTTGATGGATGATAGTTTGCCTAAAAACTTTATAGAAACATTAGTTGGATGTTGTTGTGTTGCTGTGGAAGAAGAAGACAAAGACTAAAAACAAAGTATGATCATGGTTTTCAAGAACATCAAACAGATCTCATTCAAGTGAAGCTAAGGACTTAAAGACATGCTTGCGATTACTATATCAAAAAACTAAAACTGAAGACAACGGAAAACTTGAAGTTAACAAGTAAAGTTCAAGTTTAGGGGAGGATTGTTAGGAATTTTGTATAACATATTTAATTCTGTTAGTATTGTAGTTAGTTCTGCCAGTGTAATAGTTAGTACTGGTAGAAAGTTTATCATAGTTAGTACTGGCAGTATTAAATAGTTAATACTGTTTATGTAATTGTTAAGTCTGCTTACGTAGATATTAGTTAAGTTAAAGATATGCTGGTATCTTAGGGAAAATGATATGCATTATCTTTATACGCGTTTTGTAAAGCCCATTAGGGTTTCCTTAGTCTATAAAAGGATCCCTAGGCATAGTTAGTAGATATAGTTCTACAGAAGATCATAGAGATCAATTATAGTAATTATAGTTTGTAATCTGTAACTTAGGCAGATTTAAAGTTCAATATAAAAAAGTGTTTTGATTGTGTTCTTCTTTACCATTGTTGATTAATTTTCCGGGCGTAATCAATAGTGGTTTAATCATTGTTTCATCATTGTTACTTTAGATTTTCTAAGCAACATACCCTTTACAGCTAAATGTTAGATCCAGTAAGCAATGGGATCCTACAAAATTTGTAACTCATCAGAAAACCTTATTTTGCTTCTATGGACTATTTGCGTCCTACAAATGTTAAGAGTTTAAATGAAAAAGTATTATTGCCTAGTTGTCATTGATGTCTTTAGTAGATTTTCGTTGGGTATTTTTTTTGGCCACTAAGGTTGATACTAGTGGGTTTTATAGAACTTCAGTACAGAATTAGATTATCAACTGGACCATAAAGTAAAAATTATCAGATATGACAATGGAACTGAGTTCAAAAATAGTGTAATGAATCAGTTTTATGAAATGAAGGATATTAAGAGGGAATTCAATGTTGCTAGGACTCCTCAGCAGAATGGGGTTGCTGAGAGGAGGAATAGAACACTGATAGAGGCTGCAAGAAAATTTGTTAGTTGACTCTAAGTTGCTCAACTACCTTTTGGGACTGAAGTAGTAATACTTGCTTGCTATGTTGCTAATAGGGTCTTAGTCATTAAGCCTTCATCTACAAGATACACCTTTGAATCTTATTCGTGGAAGAACCCATTGATAGATCTACATGAACTTTTGGGTGTCTTGCTTACCATCTTAAATACCAGAAGATAAATCTAGGAACGGTTTATGGAAATGCTGATGAGGGATTTTTTGTTGGGTACTCTGTAGATAGCCAAGGCCATGAGAGTATTTAATAAAGAGGACCAAGATAGTTGAAGATGACCTTATAAACATTTTTTCTTGAAAATACACCTAATGTGATAGGAAATGGACCAGACTGGCTTTTTGATGTTAATTCTTTGACAATATCTATGAACTATGTGCCAGTTGTTGCAGGAAATTAAACTAATGGGGTTTGCAGGAACTAGAGATAACATTGTTACAGGTCAAGCTGAGAAGAAGACAGAACCTAAACAAGAATACATCCTAATACCTATCTGCACATCTGATCTATTAATTCTCACGCGAGATCCTAGGTCTAGTGAAGAAGATGCTGAGAGAAGACTACTAAATGATGTAAATGGAGCTTCAGAATAAAGATGGGAAGATGATCAAGCCACAAGGGTGAGTTTGAAATGGCATTACTTCAACAAGGAAATATTGACTTTACCATCCTAACAGCACTATAGTATTAATTGTTAGTACATCTGTTAGTGGTTGCTAGACCATCTCTTTACTAATGATGATCCTCTTCACCAGTAATATTGCTTGAAGCTTCTTAATGCATTTGAGGAACATCTTTTTTGAAACGCTGGTTCTCCTTTTAAAAAATGCATTTACATTCCAAACTGTTTCATAGTGACTCCAATGGATGATACTGAATTTTGGTAATGCTTATGTGATGCAAGATGTGGGCGCAGATTTGACTCTAAACAACTTGGAAACAAAACCATGAATATCAGTCTATTCCCACATCCAGATTTGCAAGGATCTTCCTAAAATACCAGATCATTGGATACTTTAATTCAGCTATTCAAACAAGGAGAATGACCAAGATTACTGATAAACATTCTATGGTATGTTACATCAATAAGCAGAGAAGAACAAATCACAAAGATTATCAGAACTGCTTATTTGCTGTTTCTTCTCATAATGGGAACCCAAGAAGTGATTCAAGTCTAGAAGATCCTATTGGAGGAAAGAAATGCAAGAAGAGCTTCTATAATTTCAACTTTATAAGGTTTGGACACTAGTTAATATACCTAATGGCAAGAGGGCCATTGGAACCAAATGGGTCTTTAGAAATAAGAAAGATGAGAGAGGAATTGTTGTTAGAAACAAAGCAAGACTGGTTGCATAAGGTTATACCCAAGAAGAAAGAATTTATTATGATGAGGTTTTTGCTCCTGTTGCTAGGATAGAAGCAATTCAGTTATATTTTGGCTATGAATTTTTTTTTTTTTCATTATGAGGTTTTTGGTATTACCAGATTGATGTAAAGAGTGCCTTCTTATATGGTACTATTAAAGAGGAGGTTTATGTGTGTCAACCTCCTGGTTTTGAAAATCCACATTTTCCTGACAAAGTGTATAAGATAGAAAAAGCTTTATATGGTCTACATCAAGCTCCTAAAGCCTGGTAGGACCTTGTCTACTATTAATTGAAAATGGATTTAGAGAGGCATATTAGATAATGACTTGTTCTCAAGGAAAGACAAGGTGATATTCTTGTTAGTACAGGTGTCATGTGTGATGATAATCATATTTGGGTCAACTAAGAAAGTCTTATGTGCTGAGTTTGAAGGGTTTGATGCATAAGAGATTTCAGATGAGTTCTATGGGGGAACTCACTTTATTCTTAGGGTTACAAGTTCAAAGAGAAGATGAAATCTTCATTAGCCAAGACCAAATATATGGCTATTGCTTGTTTTGTCTCTGTGATTGTGTAGGTACGGATATTGCAAAAATCACAAGAAAACGGTTAAAACCGGGCAAACATGAACACGGGAACGAAAGAGCACGCAAAGAGCAGGGAGAAAGCTATCTCAAGTCAACCTTTGGTCAACCTAAGTCAAACCACAAAAAGATAAAAACTCCAAATATTTCCAAATCAGTCCCTCATTAATTCCAAAATTACAAAAATAATCCCTAAAAACCTAACGGTGTTAACTCTTATAACTAAAAGAGTTAACACCCGTTACCTTTTTATAACAAAACACAAATCCATGCCCAAGCCCAAAACCCACAATACCCGGCCCATTCCTTTTATAAAAAGCCCAAGTCAACCCCGGGTTAAAATAATCAAACGCACCCTTTCAGTTAAAATATAGGCGGGAAAAACAGTTTATTACTGTTCACCCGTCTCCTTCGTTTAACCACAGGGATAAAATCAAAGGGCAAATCTTAATTGAGGGCTAGATTGGGTAATTCAAGTGGTATGGTACACGTTGGCAGAGTTATTACATCATCAAGCCCTCTAATTGGTCAATCCCAAGCAAGCGAGGATCGTGGATAGTAAAGAAAGCACAAGAGGAAGGGATTTTTACACCTGAGGTACACACAAAAGAAGCGCAAAGGCTTCTGACACACGGATGCCACGCTGGCAATCTGTGTGCCCTTCAGTCTAATCCAACGACCAAGATTAATCATCCAATGATTGAAGGAATGTACGGACAAGATTGAGAGGAGGTGTAACTGAATTTAGACCTAGAAGCTTCCCTGGTGGCTATAAATTCGAGCTCCTCACTCACTCAGAGATATCTTCTTTTTCTGCAACTTTTAGTTAAAAAGCTCTTTTGTATTTTTAGTTTAAATGTAATGTTTTATTTTTAAATAATTTCCTTTTATCTAGTATTGTAATCTGTTTTTAAGTATTAATAAAATCCCCAAGACAGTTTTCATATATTGTTTTCACTTATAAGTTTTTTAAATATCTCAAATGCTTTTGGTACTATTTCATAAGCTTGTCATAAGTTCATCTTAAGCTCTCACAAGTCTCTAAGCTTGTGATTGAGCTCAATTGTTCATTTAATCTATTCAAATCAGTAAAATAAGATAAGTACCTTTGCTTATTGAATTATGAGCTAGCAAAGGATGAGCTTCCATGGACTTTTACTGGCTTATTTTAAATAAGCCAGAGCTAGTAGACAAGCTCTTTGAGCCTTTTAAACTTTTGTTTAGCTAAAGCTTATTGTAAGTCTTCATTTCAATTTCTGTTTCTTAAATACTTAGTGTAGTTTTGATTATTTGCTTATCAATTGCTTAATCTGCTTTCTAGTTGCTTATTTGTGCTTTATATTGTCTTATTGTGCTTATTAGTTATGTCTTTTAATCTGTTTTTAGCTATATAATTATAGATCTTAGTGTTTCATAATCTGTCATAAAATCAACTAAAAAACCAAAAATAATTAGCTTAGCTTGTAGATCTTTGATTCTAGCTTAATTGATCTTTGATTTATGTTTATCAAACTTGTTATAAGCTATTTGATATCTGGTACTTAGGTTTTGCTAGCTAGATTTTAAAATCTAAAGTTTAAATGGATTATGCATTAGTTAAAGGGGTGTTTGGATTAATGCAATTTGACCTCAAAAAGTCAAATTGAGCTAAGTTCATTGCTTGAACCAGTTTTTAATTCATTTAAAATCAGTAGTAAAAGAGATTTCAGAAGTTAGATTTCAAAAATTAAAAAGTTAAGGTTAAATCTCTTTGTTTTTGCACCAGGGGAATTTTTCCTTTTCTAAGATTGTTAAAAAATTGATCCAAGCCTTCTTGAGCTTGGATCTTGTTTGAGTTGTGTTTAAACACACTCATTGAGAGTGTCTAGTGCAGGGATGACCCTTAAGGTCTCCTGCATATTGGTTTTTGCCTATTGCCAAGTGCATCAGTAGGTTACACTGCAGTCTTAAACTGCAGTGCTTTTTGATCAAATTTTAGCTAGCTTAATTAGGATTTAAATTGGATTTAGTTTGGATAAATTCTGTTAGCTTATAGTTTCACAAATAGGTAAATGTTAGATTTAAAAACTTGTTTTTATATTTCTCGAATAGTTATTTTCTAAGTACATTCTTTTAAAGTTCATAAAAATTCTCTAACAAAAAAAAAATAAAATAAAAGTAGTGTATTGGATCTTAGCTTTTTAAATCAAAATTTTTAGCTTATAGGATTTAGTTTTATGTTGAAACTTATTAGCTTTATATGTAGTTAGTTACAGTTTTCAAAGCTAAGGTCTCCATTTATAGCTTATGTCATTTTAGCTTAATTTATTTTTGATCTTTTAAAGTCTTTCTATTGATGTTAGCCAATTCTTGATTATTAATTTCAGTTAGCTTTTTGTGTTATTGATTTGGTTAATTAGCTTATCAAAATAGCTTTCTATATTACTAAGCTTTCTTGAATAGTTTTTGTTTTGAAAATGTGCTTAAAAAATGAGTGTGTGCAATCAATAAAGTGAAAAATACCTTTAAGCTCTCAAAAGCTAAGTTTCTGTAACAACTAGTTTCATAAGCTGTTTGTGAGCTTAATTTTGAGATTGAGCTTATAGTGTCTTTGTTAAAGTTGTTTAAAAAAGCTCAATATACAATTTTGTTCTTTAAGTTTTTAAAAATAAAAAAAATGGAAGTGGAAATCGGGGGTGAGCAAGGCTCGAACCCCCGACCTCAACACCTCAACCCTTTATAACTCCACACACTACCACTGCGCCCTTGGGTCTTTTTCATAAGACTCTTGCACAATTTATTCTTTATACTAATTTAGACCTAATAAGCCTAATAAGCTGTTATAGCTTATTTCGTGGCTTATTTGATAAGCTGTGATTATAAGCTTATTTTTCCTAGGTTTTAAGTAGTGTAAGCTATTTTCTGAAATTTTTCTAGAATTTTTATAGTTCGTTTAGTATTTTTAAACATTTATTTTCATTAAAACTTTATAAAAAAAATAATCAAAAAAATATAATTTTTTTTAGAAAATTTCCTTTTATCATAAAGTTCATAGGAAAATTATTTTTGCTTTCATAGGGTCTAATTTGCAAAAATTCGATTTTTAAAGTACGGGATTTGTCCCCGTTTTCATTTTTCGTATTTTGACGCTCATTTTAACTCCGTTTTTGTTCTAGTTTTCTTTAAACTTACTTTTTAGTCAAATAGAGTCCATTTAAAAAGAAAATTTTAAGTTAGGTTTATTTTTAGAAATTTAGGGTTTTTGCTCTCCGTTTAGTGGTCTCGTTTTGCGTTTTTAGTTAAATTTTGATTTCCCGTTATTTGTCTTCATGCTTAATTGTTAGAGTTTGTTAATTTTAATTTTTAAAAATAGATAATCAATCCAACCCTTGTTTCCTATTCAAATCATTGTCCGAACATCAAACGTGGTTTCAATTTCACAAGTCGTTGGGGGATAAACGACCCGGGGAATCATACTTCCCGGTTAATATACGTATTATATATTATATTATATATTTTGAAGAATTTCCTTTTTACCTTTGTACTCAAGGGTAAATTGGTAATTTTCCATCGTATTATATATTTTATATTTTACGTATCAGCATCCAATTGTTTTTTACTGGCGGTAATTTTATTCTTCCAGAATTCGTTTTAGTGGCCTCAAAACTGTTGCAGAACACAGAATCCCACGGCGGGATCAAATCTACCAATCTGCGAGTTTTGGTTAGTGAACATTCTCTAAGCTCGACGGTTGAACCTTTTTTATAAACTCCCAATCCCATGTGATCTCAGTCATTCACGGCCATGCATTAAGGGAAAAAATAATGAAAAAGACCCAATGGTTTGTTTAGAAAATCATAGGCATAATATAAACTTTCTTTTTTTACTTCCAATTCAGGTACTTCTCTATCACACAAGCACACTCAACAACGTTTGCTCTAGTACGCTCTGGAAACAAGATAAATGCTGGAGTTATGTTATGTTAACTAGGTTCTACTATTGCATATGAAGAAAGAGGTACCAAGTAAGTTCATTGCAACACAAAAGGCTCCACCAGTAGAGATTAAATCATCAACAACTGAAGCCCGATCTCCATATTCTAGTGCCCCAACATGCATTTCAATGCATTCTGACCCATATTTTAATATATACTTTTCTGATATCATTTCACCTGTATTTATAAACCTCACAATTATTTATCTCTTTAACCGTTTCATGAAAAGTCAATCTGTTAACGTTTAAAGTTGCTATATATGTTGTCTAAAATATTGTTCATGACACGATATCTTCTGAATAGAAATATAACAACAAAATCAAATGGCCCCTACAGGTCTATGAAAGGAAAGGGATGTGTAGCAAACTCCACATCTCATTCAGTGGTGGAAGTGGAGAAGTGAGATGAGAAACTGCCGAAAGTGTTAGGTGATTTCCCGTGTGATAAAAGTCCTAAACAACTTTTTTCCATCGATAACATTTTTAATCTATACATATATTATCAGTTGTGATGTATTACTGTTAAGCATTCGTATTTGACAATATTAAACACACTTAGGTTTGTATAACTTTGTGGTGTTGTTTGCATTTGGTTCTCTGTATTAGTGTAATTCACGCGGGGTTATAGACTAACTTTGCAACCGACCAATAACCTATGGAATATTTTTGTATAGTGCCCCGAGATAAATACAACCCCACGCTCCGCAGTGGAGCGCGGGTTACAAACCTAGTTATATATATTTGTGAGGTTTGAATTTTGTATTTATATAATCATAAAATTTATTAAAGTGATACACAAATAAAGAGCAGCACACAAGAGTAAATACTCTCTACTGGTTGGCCATCATTTATTCATTAATAAATGGGTAAATTATACAATTGGTCCCTGAACTCAACCCCGTTCTCCTGTTTGATCCCTAGATTACGGGGACTCTCATATGGGGTCCCTAGAGGCAACTGTTGTTGGGATTTAAAGACTTCAAGATGATTCTTAAAGTTAATACTGCTCAAGTATACTTTGTACCGTTGGTGATACTAATGAAAATTATGCTAAGTAGTTAGTACTGTTAGTATAAACTTACCACTGCTAGTTACTACTGTTAGTATATATTAGTACTGTTAGTACAAAAGTTAGTACTGCTAGTATATGTCAGTACTGCTAGAGTAAAGTTACAACTGCTAGCATAAAGTTAGTACTGCTAGTGTAACTTAGTACTTCTGATGAAGAATGAAGAAAATATTCTAAGTACTTACTACTGCTTGTGCTCAGTTAGTGCTGCTAGTTCAAAAGTTAATGCTGCTGGTTTAAACTGCTGAAAGATTACAACTGCTTGGAAAAGTTTCTACTGTCAAATGGATAAAGACAAGAGAAAGGATTGGAGAACAAGAATACTTATGAAGATAAGTATTGAGTTATTTTTGTAAAAGATATGTATAAGTTATTTGTTTAAAAGATTATGATAACTTAGGAAAGTATTGTAAGCCTTGTAGGACTCCTTGGTGTATAAAAGGAGGTCCTAGGGTATAGAATTCAATGTACCAAAAAAACGAGTCATTGTCATAGCTTCAAGGTTGTAAACCCTAACACTATCAAAGAGTGTTCGTATTAATATATTGAAGCTTATTGTTTTGGTTGTAATTCTGTTTGTCATAAACACATTACTATTATTCTTTTTAGTGGTATAAACTAGATTCCGCATAGTTTATATCATACTCTTAAAGTTTCAGTCTTAGTACCTTTGGATTTATCCAAGGATACTAAACCTTACATCAAGCTAAGGAGTTTAAGATCTGTTCATTGGGATCAACAACTGTTCATTACCCGTTTGGTCCCTCGAGCCCCGTTATAAATAACGACAATTAAATTCGTCGTTATCTCTGCCACATCATAGGGTATTTATGTCTTTTTAATATAAATATAGATTGCACCATTGGTTCCTAACTCATTAGTCAAAACAGTAACCATTACTGTTCATTTTTTTGTCTTTTTCTTATTACATAGTTGGTCCTTGTAGACTTTTTTTTGTCTTTTTTCGTAATAAATTTTATTGTTTTATTCGAATGTCACTCAATTCTTTTTTTACCTCTTTTACCTTTAGAGACACGTTATCTCCATCCACCACAAATTTATATGCCATATCTCACATAAATAGAAAAATAACTTATACTAGTAACAATTTATTAATCGAAAAGCATCCTTACATCTTTACCATTGAAACCACAAACCTTTTTTAGTTATTTTTGTACAGTTATTAAAAGTAAAACGAATGAAGCTCTTTCAACCTTGTTCAAACATGGAGATAACGTGTCTCCAAAACCTTACTCTAATCTTCGCAATATTAATATTCACATATTATTTCCTAGTCTTCAATCCATCAAAATCTAAACATAATAGTCAATTAGGCTTCAAAAACTATCCAAAAAGTATCCAATACTCGAAACCTCGAATGGTCAACTAAAATACTTTCCAAATGCATGAACCAATTATAAACCACAAGTAACACAAGAACACAGATCCAGCGATGGTGGGGTACACAGATCCGGTGATTGTAGTTCATTATTTGATGGACTATTGTTCGGTCACTCGGACGATCGGTGTGACTCGGTAAATGAACGCAAAAGATCTGATTTGTGGTTTATGGTCACGACAAAAAAGCGATGGTAAGTTATCTAGATGGTTGTACAATGGTGGTGGTAACTGGTAAGTCATAGTGGTAAGTTATCTAGATGGTTGTTAGGTTACGGTGATGTCGTGATATTTTTATCTATTAATGGAGGATATGGTGGACACGGGTGGTGGACAAGGGTGAGGGTGTGGTGGTTTTGGTGGTGGAGGAGATGCGGTGGAGATCGAAAGTGCGTTGGTCGAGAATTTTGAAGTAGCCGAAGTCACGGAGCCATGTTTTCGAGTTTTGGTCGTGGACGCTTAGGGATATCACGGGAGATCACACCTCGCATGCACCGGATTATGCAGGATATCAATATCGTTGATGTACCAGTGAGGACTTTCCCTCAATTATCTCTAGTGATACTTATATGATCTTATATGATTTGAAGCTAGATGTGGTTGTTTTGATATTGATTTCATTTTGTTTGAAGAAAGTGGGCAAGTGGGAAATTGTAGATCTATACGATAATGGAAATATATTATGAGTATTCACTTTTAGATCTACAATTTCACTAGAAATCAATATCTGTATTCACTTTTCCCTCATATATTGGAAATTAATTATGAGTATTATAATATTCTTATGAAATATTGATTTCTAAAATATTCTTATGTTTTTGTTCAAACTCACAAGAAATCGTATTCACTTTTAGAATTAAAAGTAAGAATGGTGCACAAGTTTCTTTGACCTGTTATGATATCTATAAATTATTCTCTAGACTATGATTGAAGTTGATAGGGACCGTGAAATGTCGTTTAGTTTTACGTAACGAAAATGAGAATCTGAACTCCAACAGTCAAACCATTACGCATTCCAAATATCATTTCTTATTTAGACAAAGTTAAAAATAATGTGAAATAAAAAGCATCACTGGAATGCTATTTGCATAAATATAAATATCTTATATAATATAAGATACAGTTTCCACATTCAATGTGGCTGTATTAATGATGCTGCAACCAAGTTTTCTATGCCTAATCTGTGTTTTGATGATGTGATTATCCATGGTTTAGGCTGCTACATTTCCACTGCCACGAATGTTCGGTTATAGAATGCCAAGAGTTGCCAGGATTGAATGCCATTCAAGCCTACAGGCAGTTACAAAGCTTCCAATAATGAGCTACATATATTACCTCAATCAGCTTAGTTTTAGCCAAACATCCCCCCTTCCCCCGCCTTACATCTAAAATATCTAAAAGGTATAGGAAGAATGTCAAAATCACTGTCTGTATCATGCAACGAACCGGAGCTGATGTTGAACCAACTAGAGCTGGGTGCCACGGGTACTATTGTGGTGATGATCTGCAGGATGTGGGATGTCAATTCTTCCACTGGCCGATATATGAGCACTGACTTTATTGTGTCTGACAAAGAGGTTTACTCTGACTATTCTGATTCCTTATATTCTGTGCAGGTGATGGTCTAACGAAAGAATATTGTAGGGTAATTTGATGCATTGCACAACAAGGGGAAACATCGCTCATAATTTCCTGTTGCTGAAGGAAGGGGCCATTTACTTTGTGAGGAACTTTTCAGTTCTGCCTAATAAGGAAGACTTTCGTGTGATGAGATTTTTTGATTTTATGCTGGAGTTTAATGGTGATACACGTGTTAGGAAAACTTCTGTAAAATCTGAAGGCTTCAATCGTTATCCTTTTTAGTTTGTCAAAATTGACGACCTAGAACCTACGAATAACAAATATTTAATAGGTGAGAATTCGATGTTTTTCATAAAAAATATTGTGCACCATATGGCATAACATTGATAAAGTTGTGTATTAAAAAATATCTACAGATGCTGCTGGCTACGTGACCAACGTGGGTAGGACTACGCAACAAAAGACAGGGTCAACGACACTAGACTTCCACCTGGCTAACCGCAGGTTCTATCTATTCTGTTTACCTATTATTAGTTTCTAAATCCACGCAAAGTACTATCGATTTGGCTATACAGATAGTTGACAATCTCAAAGTGCATTAACATAATGCCAAGTTTCCTCAAACTACTTAGTTCTTGTCAATCCAAGAAGTATGTATTAAAACAACCCTATTTCTCCACTTATTGCTTTGAAACCGTTAAAAACTAATGAGGATGTAAGTGCTTTTATGAAAGCTTGTTATGAAAAGAATTTTAAAATTGACTTATACATAGAGTACAATGACTATGACATTATAGAAATGAGTTATGAGGGGGTCCATCCTAAAAAATGTGTTAGTGATTCAGACTCAGATGTTGACACAAATCGCCCATTAGATAATGTTGCTCATATTGCTAATTTTGAACATGAAAATGAGGGTAATGTAGACATACCTAGGATGACCACAAATGACCCATGGCTAAACAAACTAGTGGATACATGTAATTTTATTGACCAGACTGATAATCCAAACCCTAATTTACTAGGTAGTTTTATAATAGAGGTTGAGGGTCCTGATAATTAGCAGGTAGGATCCAAGTTTGAAGCCAAAAAGAACTTGGATTATCCTTCTTTCTATCCTAACACACCTTGGAATAAAAGCAAACAAGTGGTAGCAATGAAGTTTGAAAGCCTGAAATAGTTGAAGCATGAAGATACTTGGAAGGAGAAAGATCTATATAAAAAGAATTTATGTGGTTGATTGTGTTATGTTGTTTATGAAAAAGTGATCAAATTTACAAACAAAAAGCATGAAGATACTAGGAAGGAGAAAGATCTGTATACAAGGAACTAAAGGAGGGAGAAAAAAAGTAAGGACTTATTAATTGTGGGGACGTTGGGAATAATATAAGATATCGCTGGAGTTTTTTGAAACAAAACATCCGTCACTCTGTTAGCGTTAGGCCTGTTTTTAAGTCCAAAAGGTTTGGTCTATATATCAGTTCTTATTATTTATACGTTACCTTTTTATCAAAATCCCTTTATAACTTATACTAAAAACCTGATATTTATGTTATTTGGTAATATCACATTTTTCAGAAAAGAAAAAGTTAAATTCTTTTTTGAGGAAAATACATCATTCATACCCCTCCAATGTTATAAAGACCCTTCCAAAAATACTATATAAACCCCCCATGTTTTTTGGTTTTTTTATTTTTTTTATTTTTATAATTTTGTTTATATTATTTAACTGACAAATCAAAAGTATTAAACTAGCAAAAAGTACAGAACATAAACTGATAAAAAACTGTGTTGCACTGTAAACTGAGAGACAAAAAAAATAAAACATATGGAACATATGTACTTTATGTGGGCCAGAGGGGTACCAATAGTAGCACCCTTAATTTATAATATATATATATATACACAAAAGACATAGGAAACTCAAAATCATAGCTTCACAACAATTTAAAACTAACCTTTATGCACTCAGCACTTTATCAATTCCAATTAACAAAAGAATATTAGCATTCAGAACCACTTTGGTAAACATAAATTTATGTTTGTTTGCATTCTAACAACTTTAGTAATACGTTTATATAGGAGAGTGTTGAAGCATAATTTCGTCGGGTTGATCTTGACTGCTCCTAGGTGTCGTTCATCCTCATTCTCGAGCATAGAAGCGTGCTACAAACATAAAAGAACCGGTTAGGAGTCTTGAGGCCGGAGCCTTGGAATCACCCTCCGACGGTCAAGTTAGTGCTCTAGTTGAGAGAGTATGCATATAATATAATGTAAGCATGAAATGTTGTGCCTTCCGGTCGAAAGGACCGGTGATGAAGGGTCCAGGATGAAGGACCCAGCATGAAGGGGAAAGTAGAGAGAGAAAGTAAAGAGTGGTAGACGGTGAAGTGTGTGTTTAACCACTAAGTGTGGTTGTATTTATAATACCTTAGTTATTGTAGCTGACGTCATCATAGGAACACATCCCTTAAAATCGTGGTAGTAGGTGCACGTGGATGTATGGTCATTACCTGGTGGACAATGCGATGTGCCGTCCCTCCGATGACATCTGGCTTGGTCCTTCGTCCAGACGTTCCCGTCTAGACCTTTCGTCCAGACCTTACGTCCAGACCTTCCGTCCAGACCTTTCGTCCAGACCTTTCATCCAGACCTTCCGTTCATACCTTCCATCTAGCAACCAACTTAGAGCGACATACCAAGTGGCCCATAAGTCGGTGTTCCCATTAGACGTATTGGGTCTATCAGACCACATATGTCAACATGTCACCCCAATATAGTATTCAGGGGCAGAGCTAGTAGGGTGACTAGTGAGTGCTGAGTCACCCCTAATCAACCTACTTCATTCATTAGTTACTTCTATTACAAGCCAGTTTTCTACTAGTTTCTTACATTCGGCCCCCTTATCACTATGACTTTTTACGTTAATCACGGTCGGTCTCCCTTAACTAAAATTCCTGGCTCCGCCCTTGATAGTATTGTTGACCAACGGTCAATGATGTTATACTTAAGTTGTGTACATCAATGTCATACGAAGCACTTAAGTATCGGCCTTCCCACATGGGCGTCATTCATGTGATGTGTCATTTATCCATTGTCTTGATCTCATGACTTAGCGCAATGTTATGTCTGATCGAATCTCAAGCTCTGCCAATGAAGGACTACGGAAACCCACAAGTCAGTGCTCCATTAGACGAATTGGGTCTATCGGACCAGATACGCCATCAGAGAGAAAACAACTTTGATAACGTATGAAAGTAAATAAGTAATATGTTATGATAAATGAAGAATAAATGAAGAAGTAACCGTGAAAGTAATTTATTGCCCGTTAATAAGATAGATAATATAACAGGTTACTCGCGCGTTGCGAAGGCGGGTACTTGTGATTAAAGTCCAAGCATTAACAAAATAACAATGACGAGCTGATTAACCGGAGAAAAGCAAAAAGAAAATGATCCCGGTCCCACCTGGTTCACCTGTTTTTATCGGTTTCGACCGGTCCTCTCACGTTCGTTTTTAGACGTCTTTTATTGGCTAGCCGAACCGGTGGCTACCCTGGTTCCCGATTGAAGCCGCTGGTTCGATCTGGTTTTTAGAATCATATGTATCATCAACTTGTTAGCATATAAATTGTATATAAAGCTTTTGTATTAGTTTATACAATATCTGTAATAACATATATTTTTTTCATTTATGTGTGTTTTAAATATAACATTACTTAATGTGTTTTATTAGTTTATACTTTATGCTTTAAGTGTCATATTGCTTAATTTTAATTGTTTTAGTTAAATAATGCAAGAAAGGTGATTTAATGCAGTGTACATATTAAGCTTCAAAACACATATCTGAGTTGGTACATATCAACAACTTTACGTTCGGACCATAATATTACTCGATAACATGACATACATTATAGAACCTTAAGAGTTTGTATCATGAAAAAACGGCTTAATGCATCTATCTAGCGCGTTTCAGTACCAAATAGAGCCTTCGTTAAGTTTCTCACTAAAGTCTAGGAAAACATTAAATGTAGCAAAAAAAACAACGTTTATTAAACAAACTCAATGAAAAGAGTTGCTTCGGGATAAAATCCAGCGTCCTTAAGCTTCATTTTCGTACAATCAATGCCATAAACTTTCCTAGGGAAAGTTGAGACGAGCTTATAGTTTCCAGCAACTCCTGGTAGACCTAGTGAATCGATGAATCTGAAGATTGCTTCGATTTTGTCCAAGTCTGAGAATGTTTTCTCCTTTCTTTCTCCGTTTGGAAAACGAATTACAATCTGTGAAACGAAAACGTGACGTCATGTTCAAGTCCATATGCTAATATTGTACGACCCGTGACTTAATTTTGGAAACGAACCTTTGCATCTTTAGCATTTTGAGTTGCATTGTCTTGATGTCTATGTTTCTTTCTTATAAGTTTTGACTCTTTTTCCTGAAAATAGAACAGATCAATAGATACTAAATATCAACTCGTTTAATCCTTCTCATTATAAGTTTTAGCACATAAAAATCTAGGTGAATTAGTAGTTTGACCAAGGAAACGAGTGATGTGATGGGACAAAACCTGATCGGCTTGGAGTGATTCAGCATAAGCAGCATCTTGTTCTTGTCTCAACCGAATATCAGCCCTTCTCTTTTCTTCCTCTTTTTCCCTTCGGTTATCACACGCCAATCCTTGCTCCTCAAGTGTTGTTTGTAGTATTTCGACTAGTTCTTCTGGGCTCATCGGCCCTTCCATCTAAGAAAAAAATTTGAACAAATAACAAAAAGAGATTATAGGATGGAGTCCCAATATATGCAAGTAGACAACAGTGATTAAAGAAATATCGAGTACAAGAAATTCAAGATTGGTAGCTTTTGTTCTAACTTACTTGTTGAGCCACGGTTAAGCTACCGTCCAAACCACGAGCCACAACCGCACAAAAAGGAAAAATAGTTGGCCGAAGCGTTGTAGCCAAATGCAAACCCTCATCTCTATCGACAACGCCACCCCACGACACGAAATTTGTATCAAGAAACTGCACCACAACCTCAGAACACAAGGTATCCTTACAGAAAGGTGGTGTAAAAGGGTGATTGGGTGAGTGCAAGTACAAAAACACGAACTTGTGTTCATCTTGAGCCATCTTTAGTACCTCTTCAAACCTACACGCGTAGAAAAACGGATGCACGAGTCCGTATTGTTGCTCAAAAGTGGCTAAAAATCCCAAACCTGGTTGAAAATAGTTGTGATTAGAGTGATCTAGAGGAGGGTGTTGGTTGTGGTGGAAGGGGACATTTGGCGGCAGATATTGGGGTCGGTTTCTCATGAGCTCTAGTCCTTGATCCACGGCTCGTGAAATGGTTTGTGGGAGTCTAACCATTCTGCGCACTAGTCCGTTGCATGAGGCTTCTAACATAGCTAGTGGATTAGACATTTTGGCTTGAGCCATGGGGCATGGACTAGAACCATATGTAGCAGTTCATCGGATTAAAAGAAAAATAGAAATTAGACTAGCAAGATGGGATCCAATGTGGTATAGATTGTTACTTTTTGACTATTTGGATCAATTAGCAATAGTTTCTTTCATTATCATCATGAACTTTTGTTCTTTAACTGAACTTTAAAGAAAGTTAAAAGATGATTCCTTTTCAAACAAATTGAACTTTTGTTATTATTTTGCTTTTTCCATAGAACTATTGCTGTCAAGCTTCAATCTCTATCCAGTTTTGTAAATTGTAATTACAAGTATAGTCAGAGAGGCGGTAAATAGAGATCACGTAAGAAAGTACATTTTATAGTACATGTTGGATCCGATTGAGAACTGTGAACAACTGATTTTTTCTAAACAAGGAATGAATTAGGTAAATATGATTATCAAAAACTACTAATTCGATAATGTTCTAACTTTTTAAAATATAGAATTTACACATGTTTCAGACAACTCTCGACCATTTTCATCCAATTGGCTGCTGAGAAAGAAAACACAACCAAAATATAGTCATTCATGAAAGAACGGGTCAGATTTCCGATCTTCAGTATACTCACGCTAGCAAGTTCGTTCAGCGGGTCAAAACAGGTGTGTAACAATTAAACAGATTTTAAGATGGCCAGATCAACGCCACTTAGGCTGCGTTACCTATCGACACTTTTCTGGTTCACTTTTTTTTAATTCTGTAAAGAACCAATATTATATCAAAACCGACAGTTGTTGCTAGATAGAAAGAAAAAAAAAACAGATCAGATTTTCGGTTTAGTTGATCTAGACCAAGTTTTGCTCACTCATGGTGGTCCAACTATTCAAGCAGTTCAAATGCAATCATATCTTTGAAATATCATTTGCCAGACACTTTCCTTCCAATTGAAGGCAATTCTCAACTTGTAAAAGTGCTAGAACATTTTTGTCCCAAAAAGATGAAATAACATTGTTCCTACATAGGCCATATATGCACCATTGCCACCATTTTCAAACCCTCATGATTGAAAGTAGCCTATTCACCCTTTTTGTAATAAACAAACAAGATAATGCATTATCTTATTTCATGCCTCAAAAAATTATTGGTAATTTCTATTTATAAAAAAACTAGTTAAAAGAAAGTTACAAAGAATGCATACAAAAGTTTATAGGTTCTAAAATCCAAACATTCAAAAACATACATTATTTAGCTAGTTTCAGCTAAAGCGTCTTTTCTTGGAGGCTTTAAATTATGACTAAGTTGTTGTTTAAATCACCACAACAAAGCAAGTCATGATCCTTGTTGTTAAGGTCTTTCGGATAATTAGTTAGACCCACCAAAGCGTAATCATATTCCATAGTTGAGCAACGATTAGACATTCAACGAAGAGGTGTTGGGAGGTTTCGATCATTTGCTCAATCACATACATGGGACATCTAATAAAACGAAGATCAACACCACCAGACACGGTTTCTACTTTCACTTTTGAAAAAAAAAAAGCATTTCATAATATTTCTTTGATACAATGATGATCTTTGAGTGGAAATCTTATGATTGTAAATTGGTCACGTTGTAAAAATCTTTTCCATACAAAGTTGTGCCATAATCATAACCAATTTTAGTGATAAAACATTAACAAATGTTGGATCATGTTTGAATAAAAAACAACTTTAACTGTCTAAGGTAGTGGGACACTGATAAAACATTAACAAATGTTTGATCATTTTACCCGTTTTGTAAATGTTGGATCATTTTTCTTTAGGTCAAGTCCTTTTTAGATGCTATATTATCAAATGTAAAGCAACTTTATATAGCTTTTCTAGCATTTTTTTTATCGATCAGTTTCAACCAGACAATCTCTTGATACAAATATTTAGCACTTGTTACATAAAGTATGTGTCATGTACATTTTTATAGTGAAAATACATGCACAGCATTTCTCTGTAGCCTGGTCTTTTTCATGAACAATAAAATCTCATAACCTAAGGCACATTGTACATACATGTAAATTAAATTCTTGTCATTGCAACATTTTTAATTTGAAAACACATTGCAT
>BQNB010107361.1:3824-23188 GCA_026074375.1 Tanacetum coccineum | reverse complement strand
AAGTCAAACTTGTCAAAACTCATTCAAACTAATTTTCTTTTTCTCTCAATAACCATCATTGCGTTTTGACGTATGAGTGTCTAACTTCGTGGATTCGTGCCAAGGTATTACTCATTATATATTATCCATCACTCTTACATGTTGTAATCATAACTGTTCTGGGCATGATTCTCATTAACTCGCTTTTTCATAGGATTTTCGTGAGAAATAATCATCCAAATCCAGGTGAGTAGCTATTGTTAAGTTATGAATGATGGGAGAGCATTAGATATGATAGATGATGCTTAAGTTATTGCCTGAAATGAATCCCCTAGTGCTCTTCGTGTAAAGTTTGAATTGGTGTTCATGTTGCGTTTTGACTGTTGGTGCTTGATTGCGATTTGATAATTAGTTATTGATTGCGTTTTAGGGTTTAGGGCTAAATTCATGTTGCGTTTTGTGGCTAAGTTCTTGATTGCGTTTTGAGTCCATATTGATGTTGCGTTTTAGGTTAGAAATGGTCTTGGTTGCGTTCTCAGATAGAATTCATGTTGCGTTTTGATAAAATCTTCTTGATTGCGTTTTGAGTTGGTATTCTTGTTGCGTTTTGATAATTAGCTCTTGGTTGCGATTTGATAATTAATAATTGATTGCGTTTTGATTTGGGATATTAGATTGCGTTTTGGATTAGAAATGCTTTGGTTGCGTTTTGGGGATTAGATCAGGACTGCGTTTTGATGATATAATATGTGGCTGCGTTTTGATGATATGATACAAAACAGGTTCAAAACGCAACTTGTTGCGTTTTGATTAGAAGAAATTTTTTGTATATTAAAATAGTAAAGCCTCCTTTTTCAAAAAAAAATTTAATTGGCTGCGTTTTGACTAATTTAATATTATATCCACTGCGTTTTGATGGATGCGTTTTGATTATGACTGCGTTTTGAATCATTGCGTTTTGATTGTGACTGCGTTTTGACTCATTGCGTTTTGATTGTGACTGCGTTTTGATTCATTGCGTTTTGAGTATGTATTATTCAAATACCATTGCGTTTTGATCTTGAAGTTGTTGAAGATTGTTGTTTGATTAGAGTGTCTTAACCATTGCCTGTATCCTGCATGGTTTGTTAATTGCCATTGAATCCTGTGGTGATTTCGGTGTGTCTTGTTCTCTCTTTGATGAGTTAACATCCGTTAACTCAAGAGTTGACCAATCTCACTGATTAACACTATAACATGATCTAAGAGTCCTTTATCTTGGATCTTGTGCATACGTGATTAACTTCCGAGCATCTGCTCACATCTAACAATTCCTCTCTGCGTGTTCGTTTTTTCTATGATTGTAACTGTGCAGAATCAATGGCTAATGCTGAACATGCTCCCGCAATGGCATCACCCGTCCGTACTGATGAACAAATCGTGCCACGCAATCGATGGGTGCCAATTGGGAAAAGCAATTGCTATCTAAATGAAGAAAAATCTCAACCCAGCCCAATTTTCAAGATTGCTGTGGACATTCTCAAGCAAACAAATTTCTTCAGAGCTTTTACAGCGTCATCAACAATACCGGCTATCTATATTCAACAATTCTGGGATACTATTTGTTTTGACAGTAAAGCTGGGAGTTATAAGTGTCAACTGGACGAGCAATGGTTTAATCTCACTCAAGACACACTCAGAGATGCTCTTCAGATCACACCAGTCGACAACAACCGGGCTTTCTCTTCTCCTCCAACTCCTGATACTCTTGTTGAATTTGTCAATAAGTTGGGGTATCCAAAGGAAGTCATACACTTGTCTAATGTCACCACTAATGACATGTTCCAACCGTGGAGGGCACTAACAACCATTATCAATCTGTGTCTTACGGGAAAGACTTCTGGATTTGAAAGGCCGAGAGCCCCAGTGCTACAAATCCTTTGGGGTGTTGTCAATCAAGCTCACATCGACTATGCTGAAAGGATGTGGGAAGAATTTACTCAATCCATCCACACCTTCACAGAAGACAAAAGGAAGTTGGCACAACATACTCTGGGGAAGAAGAAAGCAACTCTTATCCTTATCCCAAGTATCAGGTTCACAAAGTTGATCATATTTCACCTGCAACGGCTGCACAACTTCCACCCAAGACCCGACTCTCCACTACATTTGCCTACTGAGGAACCTGTACTAGGTCATCTCAAGTTCAGTGCTAAGGGAAGCAAACGAGAAGTCTTTGGGATGACAATACCGAATGAACTCATCAATAATGTCATTCGAGGAGCAGACTACTATGATGCCTATCTGGAAAAAGTTGCAAAGCATCAACGGTACATCGCGGGTGAGGAATTAAGTGATCCTGAATCTCCTGCACCAAAGCCACCAAGCCTCATCAAAACAGCAATAAACCAAAGGCAAACGTCGCAACAACCGTTTACTAAACTAAGCTCAAGAAGTCTAAACCTGCACCGGCTCTAAACCTAAGGTGAGAAAGAGCAGGTGGTGTCAGAAATCGTCAGAGGCCCAACATGCCAATCGTGTTAGGCAGGAGAAGTGGTTAAGAAGAGGAAACTGTTAAGATTCTAAAGAGCTGGCTAGATGAATTCGTTGATGAAGGGGTTCCTGCTGCTAAACCCAGCCTTGAAGACACAGAGGAGGCAATACTACAAAAGGTTCTAGAAGAAAGCTTAACAGATGCATACCCGACTCAAAGGGGTCCTCTCCACTCCTCCCTATGGTATTCAAGGGGGAAGAACTGACACTGGGAGTAATTTCAACCACTTCCAAGGTGCAGGAAGGGGAAAGAGAAAGTATGGGAGTGTAACAAGCGGCCCAAGTTCTCTAACCTTCCAAATCCAAAGAAGAGAGCTCGGTCTGAAACCATCACATATTTTCAGAGACGTTTCTCACGTTCTAACTGAAACAGCAGGGTCATGAGGGACTATATTCCTTTATGTCCGAACTTGGATTATTGGGGACAGTGATACCGTAGTCTGGATGAAGAAATGCCTTCAGTGGTTAGAAGTGGGGCTCAAGATGAAGGCCAGGCTGGACCAAACCCTGATGATGTTGCTGAATCCCTACCGTTACCAACTCCTTGTGTTCTCGCTGGACCAAACCTTGAACACTCGGATGTTGAGATCATTGATCCCTCCAGTCAACCACAACCAGAGCATATGGATAAAGGGTTTACGGCCGCGTCATACCCTGATGTACAGGAGAATCTAAAGCTAACAGTTGATGCACAGGTGATACCAGAGGAACCTGTCAGCTCTATAGGGAGGTTGTCTTCTTACACACATCTCGCCAATGACTTAGCTTTGGTGATTCAATTCTTCGAATGACCAAACCGTCTGAGGCCGATAATGAGAAAGCAACAGCAGACACTGAGGCTGAATCAATGGTGTCAGTTACTATTCAGCAAGACACCTCTATCACCCCTCCTATGACATCCCCGGTGATCGATCTCGTGCCTAGACCTGATTCACCCAATGTTCACTGGCCTCTACCAACCACCACAACCACAACTGCAGCACCACCACCACCAACAACAACAACAACAACTCTTCTACTACCACCTCAACCTCAACAAGGTTCATCAGATTCCATTCTCATTAAGCGCATGGGCGAACTCGAACAACACATAGCAGACTTGGTGGAGGAAATAAGCTCTAGGACGAGGCTAGACAGCAAGGGAAACCGAATCCATAAAGGTTGGAAAAACTATGGGACTGCCCAAAATGATGAGAGTAGACGGTGGAGTTTATGAATCACAAGAGATTGACTGAAAGAATGTGGATTCAGGCAGGGTGGTGGGTATTCTCAATCAGTCAAGCATGCAATGAGAGCTCCTCTTCGTGCTCGCTTCAAGGTATCCCTAGTCTGACATGAAGGAAATTCTGCTCTAACGCATGTTGGAGGAGAACTATGACAAGGGACATGCTGTTCACCGAGTAGCATATGAAGCACTGCAGGACTCCATCCGTCGTGATGAAGTTGGGACTTGATGAGATAAGGGCTCAGAGGAACTAAGAAAAGTAAGCAAGATTCTCCAAATACTCCACCTGGGTCTCCACCGTCACCACCACCACCTCCTCCACCATCGTCAGGCGCATCAGGGGCCTCTGGCACAATCGAAGCCTCTGATTCTGCTCAAGCTCCTCCTCCATCCTCATCCACTTATCAGGGAGATCAGTCAACAAGCACCGCGGCTCCAAGTTCATCAAAGACAGCTGCTTCAGCTGAATACCTTTTTTATGCTTGGACAACTAACTTGACACCGTACGGTCAAGCCTCTAATCACCAACGATCCTTGATGACCTTTATTTGGATGATATAACCATGCAGATGAACAAAAGGGGGGCCATATTCTAGTGGTGATGAGGTAGGACGTGATCATATTCCTACAGTCAACTTGAGGCAGAGCTGGTGGAAACCTCTAACTGAAGATAGACCGGCCACTCCAGAACCTACTTGGACTATTCCATCATCTGATCTGTCTATGCCAACACACAACTGGGCCTCTGCTTTGAAGTCGACATATGTTCCTCCACAGGAGAACTCTCTACTTTCTCAAACCGGGGATATGGCGACATTTATGGATTGGTATTGTAAACAACAAGGAATCCTCTTAAACTCACTCCAAAGCCTGGACGGCCTGCATTCGAAATCGTCAAAGTGTTTCATCATGATGTGATTCATCTCCAATTCCAAATGGAAGAGTGCCACAAACTTCTCACCGATCAAGTGGATGATGCAATCCTCAGGTACAACGTCAGCAAACCACTTCCATTGGGAGGTAAACCAGGCCATGTAACCATTCAACCGGACTTCTTCTTCAATAAAGACCTGGAGTATCTACGATATGGTCGCAAGGTTGGCAGACCGGCCTTGTTAATTTCGAAGATGAAGGTGGCATATTATCCTGATGTCGGCTTGGAGCAACTAGTGCCTGATCAGTTCTGGATTGAAGAAGAATGCAAGTACGACATCGCAGCTATGTATGGTATCTCTCATTGGTGGTTTCAAAGAGAACAATTCTACATGACCGATTTCATCATGAGGAGACCGACAAGCCAATAAGGGATCATTGCGGTATTCTTAAAGTGTCGTCCAATCGAATTCTTTTCAATGTATGGGCTACAACTACATGAAGAAATTAGTCCTTCTGTCGAGACTGATTCTCAAAGGATACGTTATCGCATAAAGGGACTTCAACACATGTACCCCAGTGACTTGAAGATCTGTACTTGTAAATCTTCAAGGTTCACTTGAAAAACCACCTATCACCGAGACAAAAAGATTCTAACTACGCTGTCAACCTATGGACCAGAAACTTGGTTATCAGACACCGCGTAGAAGACTTCCAGCTGGGAATTGAGAGTTACCAGACACAGCTAAACCTCACCAAACCTCGATGGGAAGCCACTGGATTTGAATTCAAGCATGACTACACAGTCATAGACTCTCCAAGGGCAGTTACATTCAGAGACAGATACGGGGTTCAGATGATCATGAGGTTCAATGAAATACACAAGTTCAGTGATGGCACTCTGCAACAGATTGATGAAGCGTTGGACTATCGAGTCAAGGAATTCCAGATCAACAGGACTAATCCAGGGATGAACACCAGATTTTGGACGAAGAAAGATGTTGACAGGAGCAAGGACTTCATGTTCGCTATCCAGAAAAGGCTAAAGACACGACGTATCTTTCGGAATCTGGAGAGCTTTGTGGGTGGACGGATCCGGGAAGGCGACTACCGGTTACTGAAGAGAACCGAATGAGGGGTAGTGTAATTTTATACGTTGTTGTAATATGTACATTATAATGTAGTGACTAAAACCATAACTTAGGCTTGTATATTAAGTAACTATATGCTTCACATTCGGATAATATAAACCTGACACACTTTCTCCCAAATTTTCCTAAACTTAAATCAATTGAGACCCAAAATCTCAACGGGTTTGAAATTTTTGCTCGGGGGAGAAAATGTGATTTAATTATGAAAATCTGATATAAAATGTGATCTTTTCAACTCAAGTGTAGGCTCCTCCATATGTGCTAAACTTTTTCGAATATCGATGCACATATTAAGGGGGAGCGAATGGTATATGATGGCGAAGAGAACAGTACCAAAAGACCGACCCCGTATTTGCTTTATCGGAGTTATAAGGACGGTATGGTTAGGTACATGTTCCCATGATCCCGCCAGAGCCGGAGGGATCTACCCAGGGACAATCCACTAGTTAGTGTAGAAGTCCTTAGGTATGATTACAAAAGGAGTAATGTGAGAATAAGGGAATAGTGCGGACTGAGATGGAGCTAGTACTGGAATAAACCCAACAAGGTTCTAGTAATGAAGTCTCGGTAAGCACTGAAGGGGTTGAAGAATGAAAAAGAAATGTTAAGATAAAGGGTGAAAAGAAAGCAGCCCTCCTTAAACATTAGGCAGAAACCGGGTCACTACATATGCTGCCAGAATCACATGGTTGATTGCTGACATTGAAGATAAGTATCATGGACCCAGTGATACGCTGCACAACCCTCCCTAGCCACTCAAGATCCCTCAAAGGATTCTTGTTTCATTTCTCACGGAGATTAATACATTTCTATCATCTCTCTCACTCCGAGTTAGATGATATTGAAAAGGCGGCAGTCTGCTCCAGCCTCCGACTACTAACAACCAAAAATGCACTATTGAGTCTAGAGCCATGAGATCATCCACAAATCTCGTTAGGACACTTATCTATATTGAGCTTGTTTCTCACACACTATGACAACAAGTAAAGATTTTTAGAGTCCTTCGCATTATCCTCATAGTATTGCCAGAACATCTAAGTGATACGAAAGTACTCACAATGAAGATGGAAATCCTTCTAGAGCCAACATCAAACAAGCTCTTGGTAGGTGGCATGTGAGATCCACTATGGATTAAACTTGTGACAAATATAAAGCAACGATGGTGCGATTTTTTCCTTGTGAATCAACTTGTTCCAGGTTGTGAATTGACGAACCATTTTGGCAAAAACAAAATAAACTTCGATGTGCTCAACAACTGATTTTCTAGCACATCGATTGTGAACCTATTTAAAAACAAATGAGTTTCTAATGAAATTTGATTTTATGCTACCAAACACTCTCGATGTATCACAAAATACTTTCTCTAACGACACGTCGATTGATTTTCAAATCAAGTTTTCTCTATAATCGATAAGATAGTAACTAACCGATTCACTCTTATCGTGCTGTCTGCTTTAAGACGTTCCGATACAGAGAACAGGCAAGTATGGAGATTTTGATGGTTACACATCAGATTATCGTATACTTATACTGGAATCCTGTCAAGGAGATTCTTCTTAAGATGAATCTACCTGATCACAGGTCGGTCCTCACGGATCCGGAGGTTAATCCTACCAGACACGGGCAAATGACAAAGCCATATTCGCCCACAAGCTTTATTGCTAACTGTTTTATTACATGATCAAGCAAAGATGGAGATGGAGACACCTCGTTCCAGTGGAGTCAATTCACCACCCAATACTCACACTTAATAGTTCCAAGTAAAGACATCATGACAACTGAATGACCTACAACACAGCTTCCGCAACTCTGAGAAGTCATGATCAAGAAAAGTGTGAGCATGCGGGTCCGAAGGTCACAACATCACATGAAGGCAGCACTTCACAACAAGGATGCTTAAGAGATTTACTGTGGCTGATGATCTCAAAGAAATCTCGAAGATCACACAAGTCTAAGGAACAAAGTTTAAGGATCATTACATAGTGTACAATGAACTCAAAGAATGAAGAATCAAAGACTACGAGCTACTGACAGAAGGTCGAAGAACTAGAATGCTATTATTCAAATTGTATTTTATGGGGTGACCTCCCTTAGGGGGAGATTGTTAGGATTATGAAAAAGACTCGGTCACCCCCGTGTATTGTTTAGTATAGCAAAGCTCGTAGCCCACTTGTAAGCCCATACCCAAGCCCATAGAGCTTACAAACACATGTATATAAACCCCTTTCCAGCCATGGGAAGGGGTTGGTTGTTCATTTCATAAGAATACTTTGTCTTGCACTTTCTCTCTCTAGAAGTATCACTTTCTCTCTCTAAGATTAAGTAGCAACCCATCATTCTTGCTTGTGTTATGAATCATTATATCAATTGGTATAAGGAGCACATGGGATGATTAGCTAGATTGTGTGTGCGTTTCCTTGGTTAGTTTAGACAAAAGTTTGGTTTTTGAAGGTTCATGCTTTGTTGTCACTTATTCTTGACAATCTTTGATTGCCTCAGTTTGAACCATTTGGTTATTGTTGTCCAGACCTCAACCTAAGTCTGCAATTTTCACACCCAATGAGAGGACTGTTTCCTATGGATAAACTTGCAATTATAATACCTAAAGGAGGTTGTTCGAGGCATGGAATTCCTGTTTTAATCATTTGTGATCGCGACCGAGGTTCGCACAATTTCTTGGAGGGCTCACTTCAGAACGCTTTAGGTACTTACTTGGATATGAGTTAATGCATTACCATTCCACAACAGACGGGACAAACGAGTGGGACTGTTCAAACTCTCGATGGTCGCTGTTGCGTGCTTGTGCAATCGGACTTTGGAAAGGGTTGGGTTAACCAATTGCCATCAGTAGTGTTATCATATAAAACATCTAGAGCTATCACGTTAGCATCATGGCCGCGCCATGCTTGAAGCTCTTTATGGTCGAATGTGTGTTCACCGTTTCTTGGACCGAAGTTCGGAGAAGCTCATCCTCGGTCCAGAACTTAATTCAAGAAACGACCGAAAAGATCGCCAAATCAAAGCAAATGATGCAAGCCGCCCCGTTAGAGTCAAAGAGAGCTACGCCATTATAAAGCGTTAACCGTTGGATATCCATAGATGGGCGCTATAATTGTTAGCTCAAGTTTCGCCTTGGAAAGGGGTCGTACGTTTTGGCAAACGGGGGAAGCTAAATCCCAGATATGTTGGACCTTTCAAGGTGATAGAAAAGGTTGGAGACGTTGCATACAAGCTTGAGCTTCCTAGAAGAGTTAAGCAGGGTTCACAATACATTTCATGTATCCAATTTGAAAAATGTGCTATGTCCGACAAAACCGTTAAACGTTCCGTTGGATGACTTGTTTTGATTGACTAGCTTCTGTTTGTTGAGGAACTTCGTTGAGATCATGGACCGTGAGTAAAACAAATGGTTTCTTATGAAATTTGATTTTATGTACCAAACACTCTCGATGTGTCCCACATTACTTTCTTAAGAACGTCGATTGATTTTCAAATCAGTTTTCTCTATAATCACGCATAAGATTGTAAAACTAACCGATTCCAACTTTCTTATCGTGCTGTCTGCTTTGAGTCGTTGCCGATACAGAGAACGGCAAAGGATGGGATTTGATGGTTACACATGTCAGATTATCGATTCTTATACTAGAATCCTGTCAAGGCCGATTCTTCTTAGATGAATCTACCTGATCACAGGTCGGTCCCTCACGGATCCGGAGGTTAATTCCTACCGACACGGCAAATGACAAAAGCCTATTCGCCCACAAGCTTTATTGCTAACTGTTTTCTATAATGATAAAGCAAGATGGAGATGTGAGAACCTCGTTCTACAAGTGGAGTCATTCACGCCACCCAATACTCACACTTAATAGTTCCAAGTAAAGACAATCATGACATACTGAATGACCTACAACAGTCAGCTTCCGCAACTCTGAGAAGTCATGATAAGAAAGTGTGAGCATGCGGGTTCCGAAAGGTCACAACTTACATGAAGCAGCACTTCTACAACAAGGATGCTTAAGAGCTATAAGGTGGTGATGATCTCAAAGAATCTCGAAGATCACACAAGTCTAAGGAACAAAGTTTAAGGATCATTACATAGTGTACAATGAACTCAAAGAATGAAGAATCAAAGACTACGAGCTACTGACAGAAGGTCGAAGAACTAGAATGCTATTATTCAAATTGTATTTTATGGGGTGACCTCCCTTAGGGGGAGATTGTTCGGATTATGAAAAAGACTCGGTCACCCCCGTGTATTGTTTAGTATAGCAAAGCTCGTAGCCCACTTGTAAGCCCATACCCAAGCCCATAGAGCTTACAAACACATGTATATAAACCCCTTTCCAGCCATGGGAAGGGGTTGGTTGTACATTTCATAAAAATACTTTGTCTTGCACTTTCTCTCTCTAGAAGTATCACTTTCTCTCTCTAAGATTAAGTAGCCGACCCTCATCTCATTGCTTGTGTTATGTATTTGTATACTACAATTGGTATCAGAGGCATCATTGGGGATGATTAGCTAGATTGTGTGTGCGTTTCTTGGTTAGTTAGATCAAAAGTTTGGTTTTTGAAGGGTTCAGGTCTTTTTCTTAACACTCTTTGATTCTCATGTTTGAAACCATTTGGGTTATTGTGATTCGACTCATAAAGTCTGTAATTTTCACACACCAATGAGAGAGTGACTGATCCTATGGATAACACTTGCAGAATATACCTAAAGAGGTTGTTCACGAGGCATGGGAATACCTGTCTTTAATCATTTGTGATCGCGCACCCGAGGTCGAATCCAATTTCTAGAGGTTCACTTCAGAACGCTTTAGGTACTCTAACTTGGATATGACGTATGAATACCCATCCACAAAACAGATCGGACAAAGCGAGAGGACTATTCAAACTATCTCTGAGGATATGTTGCGTGGCTTGTGCAATCGCTTTGGAAAGGGTATGGATTAACCAATTGCATTAGTAGAGTTCTCATTAACATAGCTATCACGCTAGCATCAAGGGCCGCGCCATTTGAAGCACTTTATGGTCCAAAACATACAAATACAATGTATTTTGGTACGTTTTTAGTCTTTTAAGTCCGTTTTTTAATGGAAAATGGTATGTGTAATTAAGCACATACCAACAACCCTCCCTAGCCACTCAAGATCCCTCAAAGGACTCTTGTTTCATTTCTCATGGAGATCAATACATTTCTATCATCTCTCTCACTCCGAGTTAGATGATATTGAAAAGGTGGCAGTCTGCTCCAGCCTCCGACTACTAAAAACCAAAAATGCACTATTGAGTCTAGAGCCATGAGATCATCCACAAATCTTGTTAGGACACTTATCCATATTGTGCTTGTTTCTCACACACTGTGACAACAAGTAAAGATTTTAAGAGTCCTTCGCATTATCCTCGTGGTATTGCCAGAACATCTGAGTGATACGTAAGTACTCGCAATGAAGATGGAAATCCTTCTAGAGCCAACATCAAACAAGCTCTTGGTAGGTGACATGTGAGATCCACTATGGATTAAACTTGTGACAAATGGAAAGCAACGATGGTGCGATTCCTTGTGAATCAAACTTGTTCCAGGTTGTGAATTGACGAACCATTTTAGAAAACCTCTCGATGTGCTCAACAACTGATTTTCTAGCACATCGATTGTGAACTTATTTCAAAACAAATGAGTTTCTAATGAAATTTGATTTTATGCTATCAAACACTCTCGATGTGTCACAAAATACTTTCTCAAACGACACGTCGATTGATTTTCAAATCAAGTTTTCTCTTTAATCGGTAAGATAGTAACTAACCGATTCACTCTTATCGTGCTGTCTGCTTTGAGACGTTCCGATACAGAGAACAGGCAAGTATGGAGATTTTGATGGTTACGCATCAGATGATCTTATACTTATACTGGAAATCCTGTCAAGGAGATTCTTCTTAAGATGAATCTACCTGATCACAGGTCGGTCCTCACGGATCCAGAGGTTTATCCAACCAGACTAGGGCGAATGACAAAGCCATATTTGCCCACAAGCTTTATTGCTAACTGTTTTATTACAGGATCAAGCAAAGATGGAGATGGAGACACCTCGTTCCAGTGGAGTCAATTCACCACCCAATGCTCACACTTAATGTTTCCAAGTAAAGACATCATGACAACTGAATGACCTACAACACAGCTTCCGCAACTCTGAGAAGTAGTATCATGATCAAGAAAAGTGTGAGCATGCGGGTCCGAAGGTCACAACATCACATGAAGGCAACACTTCACAACAAGGATGATTAAGAGATTTACTGTGGCTGATGATCTCAAAGAAAGCTCAAAGATCACACAAGTCTAAGGAACAAAGTTCAAGGATCACTACATAGTGTACAATGATCTCAAAGAATGAAGAATCAAAGACTACGAGCTACTGACAGAAGGTCGAAGAACTAGAATGCTATTATTCAAATTGTATTTTATGGGGTGACCTCCCTTAGGGGGAGATTGTTAGGATTATGAAAAAGACTCGGTCACCCCCGTGTATTGTTTAGTATAGCAAAGCTCGTAGTTAGAAAGTAAGCGTATGACTAGTAGTATTGGGCCGGGCCTTTAGCCCACTTGTAAGCCCATACCCAAGCCCATAGAGCTTACATACACATGTATATAAACCCCTTTCTAGCCATGGGAAGGGGTTGGTTGTTCATTTCATAAGAATACTTTGTCTTGCACTTTCTCTCTCTAGAAATATCACTTTCTCTCTCTAGAAATATCACTTTCTCTCTCTAAGATTAAGTAGCCAACCCATCATCTCTTGCTTGTGTTATGATATCATGTATACTACATTTCTCATGCACAACTGCCATCTGTTCATCCTGGAACTTCTCAAGCTGACTCATACACCGCAACTTTTTCCTGAAGTCCGGCAGAAGAAGTTTCCAGCTCACGCACCTACAGATTATGCGGAAATATGAAGATAAGAAAATAAAATAAAAGAGAAAGGAAAAACTTAACTATAAAGACATATACCTGATCAGTAAGCCTGTCATTCTGTAACTTAACAGTTGTGGCCATAGCATCCAAATCAGCAGCCTCTTGCTCTCTGACTTTCACCATAGCGGCAAGATCTGCTACTTTCACATCCAACACACCCTTCTCCTTCTCAAGGGCAGTATTGCGCTCCTTCAAAGATTTTATCTCATCCTGGAGAGATTTCTCAACAACTTCGAATTTAGAAGCTTCAGCACGGAGATGAATGGCCTCCGTGGCTTCCGTTTCCTTCGCAAGCAACTGCGCTTTCAGACTTCTTACCTCCTCATCCTTAGCCTTCAGCAACGAATCTTTCTCCTCCACAAGAGAACACAATCTCCTTTTTTCTATAATATTAAACTCGGCACGCATTCTCACTTCAGCACTAAGCGACATTTGGCGAGCAGCTCCTACATTGAATTCTGTGAAAAGTTGGTCGTGCTCCATTCTACGGATCGAAGCAAAAAACTTAGGAGGAGCAAACTCATCCACCATCTCGCGACAAGTACGACCATCATCTAAGCGAGAACCATTAGTGACACTCCATTGGGGTATGTACACCTTCTGAAGATCCGTGTCAGGGCTAACAACGGTACGAATACCACCAACAATGAAGTCACTACCAGTAAGGCCAGAGAAGCCACCTACGGTATGCTCAGCACCAGAAGAAGAACCACCACAAAAAATAGAAGGCTCAGCAAATCTTTCCTTAGTAGTTGTAGTCGGGTCAGCCGTAGAGGTAACGGTAGTCACCATTGTCATCAGTGGAACAGAAGGCCTAGCAAAAGAATCAACCTCAGCTTCCGCAATATTTGCACCAGAATAATAAGAAGAGTCTGAGGAAATAACGAACCTTGGAGGAGCAGAAATGGTTCAAAGATTAGCTCCGGCCATAAAGTCAGGTTGATTCCCATCCTCTCGCTTTGGTGTCACGAACACAGAAGAAGTAATAAAGGGTAAGGTAGGTAAGGCCACAACCTTAACCTCCGGATTCAACACAGCCCTAGCAAGTAATCTCTGGAGCGCGAACTTAGATTTACCAGTAACATATGGCCCAGTTGAAGTCCTGTGATCTTCCCTTAACTTCTTAGGAGGGTGTGAAGGTTCACCAGCATCAGAAACAACCGTTTTCCTTTTTCTTTGACGCTTTGGTTGCACAGGAGCCGCGTCTTCAGCAATAATCTCCGCGGTTACACTAACTAGCGGAATATCAACACCATGCCCACCACTTACAGAATCACCCCGCTCCGTGTGACTACCACTACCTCCTTCGTCAAAAAGCTTCTCAACACTTGCTTCTAGCTCGCTTGAGGCACGAGCAGGGGCAACCGGTAAAAGCGAAACAACACGACCCACAGTGGTATCCAACAACTTTGGTTCACCCTCCGCACGCTGCCTCTCACCAACCTTCACCTTTGTGGGATCGGCAGTTCGGATAAAGGAGAGCAAATCTATTTCTACACAAAAAGAGAAAAGAATAAAGCGGTCAGCAAAAATAATAGACACGAAAAACATAAGTAAGTTATAACAATAAGCACCCACCCTCATCGTTATCACGCAGAAATTGGGGGTAAGTATCCTCATCCAAAGTATAGTTACGACTTATTCCTATTAAGCAAAGGAAAGGTTCCGGATATTTATGGAAAGGAGCTAGATACGCAACTAGTGTAGCATAATGTTCCGCATTATATTGGGAAGGCTTGGGAAAGGGGTCCTTTGACGCACTTTTGCTAGTGTTCCACGGAAAGGAGGTAGGACAAGCGAAAGCGTCGACCCAGAAGAAACGATCATTCTAGCTTTTCAACGAGTCTAACGGTTTGGTATAACACACGGCATCATTCCCCTGGCATTTACTAAACGACACCCAGCCTTTATTTTAGGAATTAACATAAAAACAACAGAATAACCCAACCGTTGGCTCAAAACCGTGAACACGGCAAAGGATCTCAAAATGGGATACTTTGGCCGCACCAATAACAGATAATTGGGATATATGGATACGATAATGCCTGAGCACGTTAACAAGGAAGGTGGAAAGTGGTAAACAAAAATTGGCATACTCGAAGAATCTGGTGTATACACCTATCTTACCGGTAGACATTTCATGAATTGTTTGGTTAGGGCTAGGTAATTGTGGGTGAACTTCATCAGGAATATGATACGTTTCATAAATTTTTTTTAGAGCTTTTAGAGTAAGAACCGACTTTATATCTGTAATACTGCCCATGATAAAGTAAAGAAAGATCGAGGCCTAACCTGAAAGCTTAAAATTCTTCGAAACGGGGCACAAAAAGTACAGAATTGAGAGCTTGAAGAAATTTTGAACAATGGTGATTACAGTTAGAGAAGATGAAAAAGGAAACAGTGAAAATCACACCGACTATTTATACCCTCGGTATAGTAAATACAAGCCCTCCCCAGATGCTTCCAGCTTCCACGTGACAATGACCTTCGAGTCAAACGACCATGATGAGACGTAGAAAGATATATGATGACGAGTTAAGCATTGTCTAACCATCAAATCAGTCAGAAGGTGAAGAGGCCACGAAGAGACCACTCACCACACGTCCCACCTAACCAAGGCAACAAAACTTCACGGAAAAGACAAGCACGTCGACTGCAAAGCACGGAGGCACAAAAATACAAGGAGTACCGAAGCCTGAGTCTAGCGATATCTATCGCACGCAATAACAATCACACACAATAGACACACTAGACTGGGGGGACTTGATGACGTATAATACGTATAACAGGCCTTATTACATAAATTATACATGGGCCCAAGCCCAACAAGTTAATCGCAAAGCACAATAGGCCAAAGCTAAGCCCAGTCCCGTGATGGCACGGCCCGAGAAAAATAAGACGGACGTGATAGGCCTTCCGCAGACCAAGCAACATCCGCGAAAGGGGACCCACGTCCGTAAAACACGATTACTGCGGACCCTTATCCGATAAGGGTCTCACTTCGGCCCACTAATAGAAATGAGGGAAATATTAGGAAAATCTAATATTTTGCTCACCTATAAAAAGGGGTTATTCCGACACCCCACAAAGTATGATTTTCTGACCACATTCTACACACACATACTCTTACATTCTCTGACAAATCATGAATACCTACTCTTACGTCGGAGTCTAATCGTGGGGTCCATCCCCACGATAAGACTAACGGTTTGTCTTTATTTGTACAGGAAATCATCATCACCACTTGATTTAGTATAAGACCACTTCCATTGGCCCAGCCCAATAACCTTTTAGATCTGTTCTTTCAACTCATAACATTCTTTGTACTAACATGGGCCTTACAATGTGATAACAAACTGGAACTACACCGGAGTAGCTGATGCTATCCACAACGACCACAGAAAGTGTTGGACAACAAAAGGTAAGCAAGTTCGGTTTAACCCTGTAAAATACAAGACAGCTGTCTTTTCTGGCAGCAAAATTATAGCACTAAAAAGTAATGAATCTGACGTGGCGTAACTTTTAAATACAAATGAAGCTGTAGTAAAGACCTTAATTGACATAAAAGAGTTTGGGAATAGGTTCGGACTTTTTCACCCATTTGTCACCCATTATGAGACAAGGAGCAAAATAATATACTTACTGCACTTCTCATGACTTTCTTCGGTTTTTCATCGGAAACTTCGCATATACTATTGCTAACGTTTCCCACTCATATTTATTTCAGAAAGATACTAAATGTTTGGAATGAAAAACTAATGATGCTCTTTTGTCTAAATTTATAAATGCTGCTACCATGGTTGTCCTTGATGAGAACTTTATAAAAGTTGAATTTGCAGCAGCTGCTACTCCTGAGGAGACAACATCAGGATCATTGTCACAAAGCTTCTCAAGTGGAAGGCCACATACTATTAAAGTTTTTCAATTCCTCCTGTTACTTTAAGTTGCTAGCATCCACATGCACATACACGACACAAGAATAACCACCAACGCCCGCTAGACGTTTCGCAGCAGAGCCCGGGCAAGCTAACTTGTTTAACAAAATTTTGTGGGTAACTTGTCTGTTCTTTCATTAATTCGTGTGTTCTATTTATCATTAACGGTGTGTTTTGTTGTGTCAATAGGCAACAAGTTCTTGTTTTGTCAACTTCCGACAAAGAATGTTTTTCCTTTGGTACAAACTATTTACCCTTTGATGCGAGTTTTTTTTCTCTTCTTTCTTATCTGTCGAATAGTTCGTAGCTTTTTCTTGATGAAAACTGCCTTTTGAAAGATTATCACAACTTATACTTGTCACGGCTTATTTTCTAGTTTTTTTTTAAGTCTTTGCTTATTTTCATTCAAAAAGCATCACACTTTCTTTGTCAACTTATCTCGTATCTTATTTTTTAGCTTCTTTTCGTGGCTTATTTCTTGGGAAGAGTTTATTTTAAAGCTTATTTTTCTGGGTTTGCTTATTATTTGTGGTCCACGGTTTGAAGACAAGAAAGAAAAGACAACTTGTGGTTTTTACAACCGAAACATGTCTAAGCCATTTATACTTCATAGCTCTGGCGATTTATACTTGCATGTCTAGGCGATTTATACAAGGATAAATTCAGGCGATTTATACTTGGTTGTTTAGGCGATTTATACCAAAGGCTTGAGCGAAATATACACCTTTCAGGCGAAACATACAAGTTTCTGGTTCGTTTTGAGTAATTTCGGTTTTTTTGGTTTCGAGTTTCGGTTGCTCGCGGCTTTTCTAACGACTATCATTAGGATCGCGGTCCTTCAACGATCATCGTAGTGTGTTTGTTTTTGGTCGACGATAACCACACGAGTCCGCGAGAAGCAAAATACCTTCGTTACCACTTTATTTTTATTTCCAACGAAGATTATCATGCATACGTGATTTACGTATTACAACGTGACAGGTTCTTTTTGTTTCCAAGGGTTCAAAGTTTAATAAGAAGAGGGTTCATTTAAGAAAGGTTCATAATCATTTGCAAGGTTCAAAGTAAAAGTAACATTTAATTTGTCTAGATTAAATCCCTTTAACATTTAACCCTTTTCAACATTAGTACTTTGTGAATCATATTTCACCATTAGTCCTTGTAGCTCATCAATCGTTAAGAAAGTTCAAGTACTTCAACAACAAAAACGATTCAATCAACAACAATCACTTTACCTACTTAAGATCCTACAAATTATTTTCACTTCACATCACGGTAAAATGAAACCGAAAGATATTTTATCTACGTGTTCGGATTCGGAAGAACAACAAATGCAACGAATGCAAGACAAAGAAAAAAAGAGTTGCATGGTATCTTTTCGACTACTTCATTCACACCTCAAGCTTCTTTCAAACAATGACTTAAAAGGAACTCAAACCGAGGAGGGATTCAAACGGGCATTTGCGACACACTCTTTCGTCAAGATGTTCAGATCTTCATAGGCACAATGTTCCTTATAAATGTGGTATCACTAGATAAGATGTGCAGTCGTTGTCAAAGAATATTTTCAAGATAGATAGATCGCATGGTTGCTGTTTGTGGAGTATCGAGGACAAAATTTCATTAAGTCATCAGCCCGGTTTTCTTTGGATGATGATGATGGGTATAATGACAGCTAAGTTCTTTGTTAGTGCGATACACCTGGAACTGAGGTTTAACAATTCCGAGATACACTAATCAAACAACATGGGCAGATCTGTTATGAAGTTTAATTGATGGAAAGATACACAACTTAAACGAGAGTATGACATCTGGTGTGAATGAGAAAGACTGTGATCAGTGCAAATAGAGGGGTAAGGTTGTAACGGGTAAAGCATTAGATGCTAGTTTGGTTGAATCAATAAAGTCGTGGTGGACAAATAAACTAGGAGGATGATACAAGCTAGCAAATAGGAAATGATGCATGCTGAGGATGCAGATGTTAGAACCCTATTAGGATGACGAGCATGATGGTGAGGTACAAGAGAACCGACTGCTTAAAATCAATGTATTACTATGGAAAACAGCTTGGCTGAGCAAACTGTATAATTAATGAAGGAGAAGGTTGACTCCTTAATGTTGAACAATTGTCATTGACAACGTTTCTTTGCCTGGCTAAATTTAACTGATAACCTGATATACTTCTCTCTTTAAATCAATCTCTTCTAAGCTCTGAAAATATTTGTCTCAAAAAGACCGTTGCTAGTTTATGAATTTATTTGTTTCAAATTTACTGATGCACGATAGCACATTGTATTAATCTTGAACTACAATTACAAAACAACGTTTTAAAATCGGGGCAACAGATTCAATTTTTGAATGAAACAAGTAATAAAGCCATAGTTAAAAATGACATACATGTAATTAAAACAATAAACATCGAATTAGAACATAAAGTGGCTAAATTACTTAAGGAGAATGAGACTTTGAAAAAGCATTACAAAGAACTGTATGATTCTATCAAATCAACAAGACTTGGATCTTGTTTTTGGTCATTTGTACGATGAATTCTTCACTGCGGGTACTTTAAGTATCAACAAGTCTTTTTCTCCCTCTGATAATTCTAAACAACAAGACACGCCACATACAACGATTGTTCTATCTACAACATAACCAATCACTCCAACTACAACTGTCACTGCTGAGGAAAACAACACCAA
>BQNB010107360.1:2886-13956 GCA_026074375.1 Tanacetum coccineum | reverse complement strand
TGATGGTGTATTCAAAAGGTAATCAATGATTGATAATTCACAACTTTTGTAACTCCTAAACCATATGGGACTTACTTTACTATAATAATATCTAGTAAACATGTTTTATCACATCTATGCCGCGTGTTAATAGGTCTAACCACAACAACGCTAAGTCGTCCAATCAAAAACAGTAATTATGTAACACTCACCGTCTCACGAAAAAGCGTATAATTACCTTGCGATTGCAAATCTACACACATCTCACGCATAGTAAAGAGCAATCTAAAAGTGTTTTTACTAATTGGATGGCAACAATTTAGTTGAAAAAAGGTATTTTATTTGACGTGTCAAATATGTACGAAGAAGCATGCATACATCTCCGTATCATAGATTTTAATAAAAACTTTATTTTTAATTAAGTTATTATTACGGTATCACCTATTATCATCGTATCAAATACATAAATAGTGAGACCTTAAAATTGACGATTCAACGTATCTTTAAATATAAAGATTTGCTTTTTACTGCGGGAAAAGATTAAAGAATGATTAAAAATCATTCAAATCTTAGACCATTCGCGACTTCCTACATAGTATACAAGGTAAGGAAACTACAACGTAGTCAGGTATTATAAGGTAATGGTGTCTACAAAACCGAAGTCTTGATGAATCTCCCTGAACCTTATTCTTGCAACTATATAGTACTTTTGCAAATTACGTCATTGATAAAAAATTAGAACTTTAATTTAAAGAATACATTACAAACTATAAATTGCTAGTCTAGTCATGGAAGATTTTACATCGGATGTAAGCCAAATCCACTTTTGACCTTTTGCATTAGATAGTCCATAATAAATCTTATTTCAATAATCATTAGTCATGTTTATGTTTGTTTTCCGAAAACCCTTTTATTTTCTCACTAGTCAAGAACTTAAAATAAAACTTGTTGAGTTTTATTTTGTTGAGTTTCAAAACTTAGAATTTTTTGAATCTTTAAACTCAAGACCGAAAAGACTTCTCTTTTCGTTGTTAAGGATAACCTGCACTAAAGCGTACAATTTCCTTTTTTCGAGACAGGGTTGTTATTAGATATTTAATAACAACCCATAAGAAAATTTGAGATGACATGTTTTAAAATGATTTAAACTTTTAGTCGAACTTAATCTACAATCCCGTGTCATTATTTAATGACATTTCAAAGGTCGTAGATATTATCGATTCTAAAAGACATGTCGAGAAGATGTTTTTTGGTTATTGAAATTTTTTGATTTTATATCTTGATTTTGAAATTTTATATTTTTGTATTTTGTTTTTGAAAATGTTTTGAAAAATGAAACGTTTACAAAAAGATTTTCATTTTTAATAGACTACGATACATATAGTACAAAGGAGAAGTGAAGAGTTACTCTTCGTCTGACTCTGCAAGACGTTTCAGCTCTTCTAGTGAGATGCTTTGCATACCAAGGCGATTGATCAGAAATTTGAAGCGTTCTCTCGCGAGTGCTTTAGTGAAGATATCCTCAAGTCTTAACAAAGTATAGATCGACAACCTCATTTTCAACTTGCTCTTTAATAAAGTAGTAGCGAACTGTGATGTGTTTCGTCCTGGAGTGTTGCACAGTGTTGCAAGATAGAGCAATGGCGCTTTTTGAGTTAGAGTACAAAGGAATCTTGTTGTAATCAAATCTGTAGTCAGTTAACTAAGACCAAATTCATAGGATCTGTACACAGCAACCGAACAGGGAGTAATATTCAGCTTCAGTTGTAGATATTGCAGTACACTTTTGTTTCTTAGATGACCAGGTGACAAGATTTTCACCTAAAAATTGTTCACTACCCGATGTACTTTTCCTTAAATCTTGGCAACCTACATGGTTAGTGATAAGTGTAAAATACACATATCCATTTATGCTTAAAATAGCCCAATTGAACCCAAAACAGACCAAAAATAGCAACAATATGCTTGTATTTGTGTTTTGTGTGTGCATGTACGGATATATCAAAAATCACATGAAAACCGTCAAAAACAAGCAAGCACGGACACGAGAATCAGAAGAGTACAAAAAGAAGCCAAAGAATCAAAGCCGAAGCCAGAAAAGTCAAGTCCTCAGTCAAATCATGGTCAACAAAAGTCAACAAAACCCAAAATATTCCACTTTAACCCCTCAACTTTCAGAAAAGTTCGTAAATGATCCCTAAGCCTAATTGGGCCTCACTCGAATTTAAAGCCCATTATTAAGCCCATTCCTTAGCCCATTTCCCTTTTCATTAACCACAAGGGCCAGTTTTGCAATTTCCCAAACTGTTTTATAACTAGAAATGAGAAAATAAAAGACAAGGGCTAAAAATGACATAAGGCCAAAGTTCAAACCATTTTTACCCCGATTAAGTTATAAAAATGGCGCGAAGACCATTTACTATTCATCATCACTTACGTTTCACTAGCCAGGGTAAAACAAGGGGCAAATGGGAATTAAAGGGTGATTACGTCAATTAAAGAGCTCAAAAGTACAAGGCAAGGGTCAAATCAGTCTTTCTAAGGGATTCACTAGCTCACTCTCATGAGGAGGCCACGTCAGCAATGGTGAAAGCACAAGGGGTGTGGGTTTTTGCACTAAACACACTCACACAACTAGCACAAGCTGTCACATCAAAGAATGACAGCTTGGCAATCCGTGTGAGTGTGTTATTGATCCAACGGCTCAAATCTTTGATCCAATGATTATGACAATGAGTGGTGAAGATTGAAGGATTGAAGAGCAAGGCAAGGCATCCTAGAAGCTTCTTTCAGCACCTATAAATAGGGCCTCACTCTTCACACACACACACACGTAGCTTTTAGGATAGATTTTAGCTTAATTTCATTTTTAGCTTAATTTTACTTTAAATCTTGTAATTTCCTTTTAAATATTGTAATCAAGTTTTCTATTAATGAATTCAGTAGTTTTTAATCTCTTTTAAGCTCTCTTATTTACTTAATAAGCTCTTATTTTACCTTAAACTGTTAAGCTAAATAGCCATAAGCTACTCATAAGCTCTTTTAATCTATAAGCTAAAATTTGAGCTCAAAAGGCCTTAATATTACTTAAACCTCAAATCAGCTTAATATCTATACATTATTACCTTTGGATAATGGATTTTGAGCTTATGGAAGGGGGATCTAAAAGGGAAGGATCCCCAAGGACTTATACCCTAGCTTATTAATAAGCTAGGGAGCTTGTAGCTGCCTTAAATGGTCCTCTTGTTTAGCTAGAGGAGACTTGTAAGTTTCTCTTTAATTTCTTGCTTTAATTATTAGTTTAATTGTCTTCTAAACTTAGATCTGCTTATTTGCTTATTCTCTTTGCTTATTAGTGCTTATTTGTGTCTTAACTAGCTTAATAATCATAGTTGCTTATCTGTTTTAATTAAAATAGTTTAGATCTTAGTCTTTAATATAAGTGTCTTAAAAACCTTAAAAAACCAAAAATAGTAAAAAATAAGTTTGAATCTTAGATTAATGCTTAATTAGTTGTTAATTCATGTTAGTTAGGGTTATTATAAGCTGAAAATGATCTGGTAATTAGTGCTTATTAGTTAGATTTGCAATTTAAGTTTAAAGTAATTTCTGTCAAAGTAGTAAAGGGGTGTTTGGCATAAGCCACTTTGACTATCAAAAGTCAAAAAGTTTTGTGCAAATCTTTTTGAGACAGCTTTGAATTTAGATAAGGACATTAGGAAAAGAGTTTTTAGAAGTTAGTTTTAAGAAATTAAAAAGTTATGTCTTAAATTAGATGTTTCTGCACCAGGGTAGTTTTCATAGTGTTCACTTGTGCAAATTATTGAACCAAGCCATCTAAGGCTTGGTTTTTGCTTGATTTGTGTTCTTACACTTTACTTGAGTGTTTCTAAGTGCAAGGATTTCCTTTAGGTAACCTGCACTTTTGGTCTTTGTTTGTGCCAATTGCACCAGCAGTACTAACATCAGTTAGTACTGTTGATCTTTAAGCCTCATTTTAAGCTAGATAAAATAAGAATTAGAAGCTTAGATTTAGGTGTAACATTTCGTATTTTCAGGCCATTTTATGACGTCATTTATTTCTTTATTATTTCGTCATTATTTCACTATTTATTTTTTTAGTCTTGTGCATATTTATTTTTAATTCTTATCACATAATTAAATCGCGTAAGCTAAAAATTTTAAAGATCGTTTGGGCTCGCGAGCTTAAACGATCCTAATGTTTTATACACGAGCTTATTAACGAGCTCAATAACAAGCTTATTAACAAGCCTAAATTAGATATATTACGAGCCGAGCTCGAGCCAAGCTTTAATTTTACATTGCCAAATCGTATAAACAAACCGAGCTCGAGCCGAGCCCGAGCCTGTCTAACATACCACGAGCCGAGCTCGAGCTTAGGCTAGAAACGAGCCGAGCTCGAGCTCGAGCTTTGTAAAACTTAAACGAGCCGAGCTCGAGCTCTGGCAGGCTCGGGCTCGGCTCGGCTCGTTTCCACCCCTATATGTAGATACCAATAAAAATGAACACCAATATATGCTTAGATACCAACACAATAAGGCAAAGATGTTGTTAACACAAGATCAGTAGAATACAATCTGACTTAAGGAAAAAGTAAACAAAAAAAGCTCATGTAGAAAAAACTCAGTTACGTAGACATAACCGATACAATTCAGAACATAGAAATTTAAACAAAAGCGACAGTTCTGGTCTTCACCACAAAGAAGCATTCATCTAACAAATTAGTATCTTTCAGAAATAAACTTGGCTGCTCCAAAGACATAACACAGCTCAAAAATTAGGATATGCGTTTAAATCTATTACTCCATTTTCATTTGTCTTCTGGAACACATTAGATGAACTTGAAGGAATCTGTGTTTGTGAATAATTTCCACATACTCAAATATTGAAGCGTCTCGTGTCGTAGAAGGTTGTTCCCTCTTTTCTTTTTTGCCTTTGGAGGTTTTCCTTTTGGTCGTTAAACTACCGGCTCAAAGAGAATATCTAATTCATTCAAAAGCTTAGTAATCACTGATGTAGCAACTTCTTTCTTGCTTAGAGGCCACACTTGGTACTTAAACTGCAACCAATAGTAACTTATGACATGCGTTTTATATATTATATATTACTAAAACTGATTCTTTACTAAACAAATTAAAATGTCCTTAATTTAAATCTACTATCAGTTAGGCTTAGTGTACTAATGCATTAGTAATATAGTTTAGATTAAATAAATATTACTGATACTTAAATGATGTTTTAATGAACGTTACATATAGAATCACTGAATGCATTAAAATGACAGTTATGAAAATAAGCCCAGCTACAAAAAAAAGTGCATGAAGACACTTTAATTTTCAGTTTGGATGAACAATAATACAATAATTTGAGCTAATATAGTTTGTTAATTCCTTTTAAAGAAATATTTTTTGTTCTTAATTTTTTAAAGACCTTCATTTTAGGAATGTTCTAAATCCTTTATAAGATAGTAAAGAAGTAGAGATAACTCATCAACTACCAAAAGTTCAAAACAATACAAAAAGCATACAAATACAAAAATTAACAAAAATATAAAAAACAAGTTTACAAACCTTGAAAACTCGTTTTACACGCCGCAATTATATATACTTTCATCTCCCATCATAACATATGATTTACATCACGACATGAAACAATCTTTAATCCCAAAATTTTACCAAGGAATTAGATCTAACACAAAACAAAGAAAGCCTTTCACCACAACATTTTCACAATAACGGTTAACAGCAAAAACTATATACCAGATCGCTAACCCATAACCACCATGAAATAAACCAAAAACCAGTTCTTATTTGATCTCAATCACTAACCACCACAATCAAAACCACAAATACAAAAAGCACCGACCAAACCACCTACTTCAAAACAACCAGCCAAACTCACCTAAACAATGTAAACCGGTCGTTGTGACGGCACATGATGTTGGCAAAGATGGCGGCAGAACTAAATGTTGTTAGGCGACGAAAACACTTCATATGTTGAAAGCGGGATTTGGTGGTTTTATCTAAGAAGAGAGTGAGTAGGGTGTTTGTGCTATTAGAGAGAGAAAAACATAGATAAAATGAAAAATAATGATGAAGTTACAAATTAATCATTGTGTATGTGAAGGTTTTTATACACGTAGGTTTTAAAATTTAACCCTTAATACACTTAAATAATGCGTCATAGTATTAAAATGGATTGACCGTTACAAATAGACTACATTAATACACTTAATATATACTTTCTCCAACTGAAATGAACTATAATTAAACATCTTAAAATGGTACTGTTACAAAATAGATACTTAATTTTTAGTTACATTGACCTCAGTATTGATAAAAACATATACATTATAAAATTTTCCAAAAAAAAATGTTTTTACTTATAACTATTTTTAAAAAATTTGACTAAAAGCTTAAAAAAGTACAAAGATATAGCTCCATAAGTACTCGTTGTGCCCAATCAAACATTATTTAACTCTAAAGCAAGCTAAACAAGCATCACTTCCAAAGTCACAATGGATAAAGTATTTCAGTGTTTTCAGGATATCTTTTTGGTTTTTGCATGACAAAATTTATTTTAATAATTAGAGCGCTCTCTGATGACTTTATATAATAAAAGATTTATTCGGAGCAAGTTTAATAAGATTTGATTTTGAGAATAAAAAATTGGACCAATCAAACACTTTATTTGATTATCATAAACAAAATCGTGCGATCTGATACTGTTTAACAAAATCAAAATTTGAATCCAGCTTGTTCAAAATTGAAAAATTATTGTGGATGACTTTTGGGGGTGAAAAAAACACCTAAAAATATAAGATGTCAAATTGGTGTAAATAAAAAACTTAAAAAAAGATGATGTAATTAAAAAAATTTAATGGCTGAATTTTACATAAATAATATAGAGTATTAAGTGATTTAGAACTCAATAAGTTTTCATGTTTTTTAATAAATTTACAAAATAAAAAAATAAACAAATAAACACCTTCGACTTTGTATCCCTATACTTTATATTTTAAATATACAACATATATATTATTTTAAAAATACAACATATATATATAAAAAAAAACATTAATATCAAAATGAAAGCACATAAGTAAATAGACTATTTTGTTACGTATAGACCAAACAATTCATGGTTTTTCTCTTTATGAGTGTAAGTAAAGAATAACCACAAAAAAAATATTAGTTTTTTACTATATTCAATCAATACTGATTCATTGTTAGTTCATTTTATAAGTTATCATATGCGTACACTGAGAATTATCATTCCTTTCTAACAACTACATCTATATATTTAACCATGATAGTTCAAACTTCATGATAAAAATACTAGAGTGACCAATGGGATAATTGAAGGATTGAAAGGAACACAAACAAATAGTCGTGAACTTTGATTGTGAAGTTGCTTGGAACAAGAAAATGTATTCATTCGTCTATAGCTCATGTACGTTTCCTTGTATTAGGATTTAGAGAGAAGTGGAAAAAATCACTCTGGGGTTTGGTGCCAAAAAACTAACTCACGGCCCTCGAGTTAAGAATAATTGTAGCAAAAAATAACCACCTTCAATGTTTAATGTAGACACGATACATCCCTTGGACAAACGGTGCAAATAATTTTATCTAAAGGTCACGTTACATCTCCTATAGGACTAACGTGTTGCAAAAATTTTTTCCGATTAATAATTAAGTCTCGAGGGTGATTAAAATGACGTATTTGTTGTCTTTTTGCTGGCACATGTATGTCGTGAAACCTTTGTTTTAAAAAAAATTTAGTTTTTTTGTTTGTTTTTTAATTTTGTTTAAAAAAAATAACTTTTTTACATTATTATTCGTAAAAATATTTAAGATTTTTTACAAACTTTTTTAAAAAAAATGTGCACTTTTTAAAATCTTAATTTTTTGAAAAAAAATTTAATTTTCTTTCGTACTTTTCAAAGTTTAAAATTTTTAATTTTTTACGTTATTATTCGTGAAAAAATTAAAAAAATTTTTACAAAACTTTTTAAATTTTTTTTTGTACTTTTTAAAATACATCAGTTTTGTAAAAAAAAACACATTTTAAAATATCGTATTTTTTATTAAAAGTCTTAAGTTTTTACAAAACAGTACAGATTTTTTTTAAAGTTTTGTAAAAGCTAAGGTGCGAAATTTTTAAAAACTTTTTAAAAATAATCTAACCGAAATCGTACTTTTAAAAACTTTTTAAATTTTTTTAAAAAACTTTTTAAAATTTTATAAAAAACTTCGCACTTTTTTTACAAAACTTTTTTAAAAAATTTGTACTTTTTAAAAACTAAGATTTTAAAAAACACGAAAATTTATAAAAATTTTTTTTATAAACAAAACTAATATTTAAAAATGTACGACAATTTTTTTTAAAGTTTATTGTAAAAAAAATTTAAAATTTCCACGAATAATAACGTAAAAATTTAAATTTTTTAAAATTTAAAAAGTACGAAAAAATTAAATTTTTTTCAAAAAATTAAGATTTTAAAAAGTGCGATTTTTTTTAAAAAAAATTTGTAAAAAATTCCTAAATATTCTACGAATAATAATGTAAAAAAGTTATTTTTTTAAACAAAATTAAAAAACAAACAAAAACTAAAAAAAAATTTAAAACAAAGGTTCACGATACATCCCTTGTGCAAGCAAAAGACAACAATACCCTCTGCTTTTAACACCTCAGTTAATACTTAACAAAAAAAATTTGCACCGTTAGTACCAAGCGGATGTAATCGTGCCTCAAAACATTGACGGAGGATGTTTTTGACAATTATTTAACGAAAGACGTGAGACATTTTTTGACAAACCACAAGGATGATTTTTGCACTTCTTCTCTAGAAGTAATATGTACCACGTGTGGAGCCCGTAGCACTAGCATTGTATTAGGAAGGGGTTGGTTATTAAAGACCCTATAAGTGTTGAAAAACCTTTTAAAACAAATATTTATTTTTAATATTTTAAAATTATTATAATTTGTTTGTATTAAAAAACTATAAATAAAAAAACGGAAACAGAAAATAAAGGTTTGATAAGATCAAAAGCGGTAAACAGAAAAATACGGAGCATGAAACTTCTTATCCTGGTAATAAAATGGGTAACACTGCCGCTAAAAAATGCGTGAACAAAAAGTTATAAAGTTTTCTAAGTCAAAAAAAAAAACTGTAAATATGTGAAAAAATACGGAACGAAAAACATAAAAAGACTATCTTATCCTGTCAATACAACATTTATTAAAGGAGGGGGCGGCGGGGGTTACGGTGATAGGGGTAAGTTATATATACCCCTTAAAAAGTCATTCGTACCCTTTTTGTTTTTTCGGTTTTTTTTTAATTTCTATAATTTTGTTTATATTATAAAACTGTGAAACTGAAAGTGCGGAATAAAAATTATAAAGTTTAACAAGTTAAAAGTATGAAACTAGAAAAAAATACCGAACAGAAACTAATAAAAGTCTGTATTGCACGGTAAACTAGGTGAAAAAAAACATGTTTTGTACTTTTTTTATATGTGGGTACCCCTATTGGTACCCCCTGGCCCACTGAATAGTGCCAAAAGGTACAAAAGATTTCTTAATCAGATATATGCTCAGATTGTTGATCATTGGTAGTAGGAGTGCAACTAGATGTGAAGTTATGCTCTTCAAAAGAAAAGTGGGATTCCAAAAAATCATTGATATGATTAGCAGGCTGTTGTATGTCCTCAATGTTTTCAGTTTCAAATGTTGGTAATGAGTTAACGTTGTTTTTGGTGGTTGCTCCGGACACTAGGTTTTGTTCACTAGCACGTTTCTTCAGATGGGAATGCCAATGATTTTTCACGTCGTTATCGCTCCTTCCAGAAAGTCTTGCTGCAATGGCAGACCACCTATAAGGTGGATGCACAGACGTAAATATCAGATGCTTGATTTATGTCAATGATTAATAGCATATAGTAAAATGATTAAGAAAGTTTATGAATTACCTATTGCCGAGCTCTGAATGAGAAACAAGTATAATTTCTTCTTCTTCCTCCGAAAAATTCCCTTTCTTTACGTTAGGTCTTAAATAATTCATCCATCGAAGTCTGCAACTCTTCCCACTTCTCGACAAACCTATAAGCGAAAGAATAATAATAAGCAAAAGTGAAATTTCGCATGTGATAAAAAATAACAAAGCATGACACAACGTATGCATGGTTTAATTATATATACCAGCAAATCTTGGCATCTGAGACCAGTTCCAGATACCGTATCTGTTGATATACGTAATTAACTTCTGATCTTCATCAACATTCCATGCACCCTTCTTTAGATCTGTGCTCATCTCTCCTTCGAAAATTTATATATTATAGTTCAATTCCAGTTGGTACTTAGTATATATGTATATATGTTGTATGAGCGCGAATATGGAGCTGAGTATGTAGGAGTGATTGATTCACTCTTATATATGCTAGTTTTTGTTTGCTAACATGCATCCATGATGGTTCCAACATTTATGATTTATGTGTTGCACGCATACGTCATTCAGACCTTCAATATCCAAGAAGTTTCCCACAAGGTTAGATAGTACAAATATGGTGTAAACACATATAATGTGTGTAATATTTTTGGTAAAATTTTAGATTTATTATTGATATATATATATATATATATATAGAGAGGAAGGTTAAAATAAAAAGACAAATATTCGTGAGAAGGATAAAAAGAAAACTTTTTTTAAAAAAGTTCTCAAAAAATTCCATTAAATCAGGTATGTTGGTGCATAAAACTTTTGTAAAAGAAGTTTTTCTAATTTTGAGTTTTTATACGTTTTTTTAATGCACACAAAAATTTTGATGCACAAAATTTTCAACTTGTTAAAGTTTGATGCGCAATTTGATGCACAAAAAAACGATTTAACGCACAAACGCTTTTTTCATAAAAAAATTTCGGCAAAACAATCCACTTTTAGAAAAAATTATTTCACAACTTTTTCATGCACCAACATTTACGATGTTGTGGAATTTTTTTAGAATTTTTTAAGAACTTTTTTCAAAAAAAATCTTTTTATTCTTCTGTTTATCATATATATATATATATATA
>BQNB010107359.1:1658-23188 GCA_026074375.1 Tanacetum coccineum | reverse complement strand
AAAACATATAACTAGGCAGTTTTAACAATAATCTTAAACAAAAGTCAAGTAAGCATCCAGAAGAGATAAATAAGCATACAAGTATCACACCCCCAGACGGGGCCTGGACGGAATACGTGTCTGAGGGCGTGACGTCATAACAATCCGATCACAAAGCAATAAAGAACGACCACTAATCATGGACGTTTGAAAAAGGTTACTCGTTGCATAAAAGAAAATAAATTTAAGTTTTACAACCCATAATATTTATATTAGAAGTAGCGGAAGCATAACAAAGTTTTGATAATGACAACGAGTAAATAATAGAATAGTCTTGAAATTGGCGTAGTCACATAGCACATAGACTCCACATAGCATCAAGAATCAATCCAAGCTAAGCACCTGAGAAACATGTTTAAAACGTCAACATAATGTTGGTGAATTCATAGGTTTAAGTTAATACAAGAGTGGACCACAAGATGTCAAAACGTATGCGACTACTATAACAGATACACCATCACTTAAAAGTAATTACTGTTGCGCTAAGCTCATGACACTGAAGCTAATAATCAACAGGGCATGTTGCATCCTGTCACATAGTATTCCTGCCCTTAACCGGTGTCCCAAACCAAAGACCACCATAACGCACAATCGACATGACATATATCCGTTTGTTCTTCGTTAAGTGGAACCAAAGCGGATAGGGATAATTAGTCCCAATAGATCTATTTACTCACTCGCGCTCCCTCAACCGATCCTCCGGCCGAGAAATTAACAGTTCATGATAATTCGGGCAGTAGTAGGTTTGTAAGCAAACTTAGGCAACACATAAACATGTAAAATTCGCGTAAAGAACTTGTGTCCAATTTAAAAGCAAACAATGTTTCTCACCCCAAAGTATAAAGCATTTGTAAATCGGTAAAAACGTGGGGCTATGAACTCACCTTAGCAAGGATAAGCGATAACCACAACAAATGACGAAGATATAAGGAGGTCTAGCCGCGACCTAGAGTAAATATGGGTATGACTTAGCATTCGTCAAAGAAACAAGTAAAGCATCCATGTTCATCATTTAGAGCATCCAAGTGTGTTTGCGTTTTAGTAATAAAAGACTTTGAAACTTTACCATGTCTTAGTTAAATCCCGACACTTGCAAAAAGTTACTATTTTTAGAAACTTTCCCTTTTAGGAAACTTTTTAGTTTCAAAACGTTAATAGCGTCCCCTATTTTCTTAAGTTTCCATATTTTACAAATCGCTTAAACAATTCTAAACCGCCTAATCCTTATGTTTAAATCGCCTAGATGTCCAATTCGTACCATTTTTAATAATCCTACTTTTTATTAAGGTCGTCATCTCAAATAACCTTTCATGACATTTCTAGTTGTTCTAACTAATTACTTAGCATTTCTATATGTTTCGCTTGCATTTAAAACATCCAAAATCGTCCGAAAGTACCCGGAAACCCATTTTACTATTCCCAACAGCCCACTATTCATCTATTTCGCCGAAAAATGTTTCGAGTTTCATTTGACCATAACTTGGTCGTTTTAAGTCCGATTTTAAAGTGTGATATATGAAAAATTATCTATTCGAAATAAGCTCTTCAAAAACTACTTTTACGCCTAATGAAAACATTTTTAAGTCACTCAAAACCTCAAAACAAATTCGGGACAGCAAGCTATTTTTATCGAAAGTGCCACAAAAATCAACCCAACTCGCATATTAGTGCCTAATCTAGTTCAACCTTTATTCACAACTAATCCAACAACACAACCCTTATCCAACTAACTCTATTGTTGAATCTCATAAACTCTCAATTCACCAATACTATAAAAAAGACAAAAACAAAATTGCACCCCATATAACAACCCATAAAACAAATCTTACACCTATATTAAAACATTAAAATTATAATTACACACCCCCACCTTTATCAATAATTAACCCCCCCACTCACACAAGCCAACATATTATTTCTCCCACATCATTACCATACACCCTACACCCCACCATCCTAAATACTCCCAACCCACTCACATCCCCCCACAAACTCACAAAACCCCCACCACCCAAATCCACCACAAAACACCAACAATCCCACCCTCCACATAACCCCACAACTCACACCCCACTTCCATACCAACCCCCCAACTCACAATCCTCCACCCCCTACATTCAATATACTATATTATTATATATCTATCTCACTTCTCCCCCTTTCTTCCTCCCTCCCCAAAATCTTTCTATCCATCCCTACCACCCCCACTATATTCATATCCACCAACAAACACTACATCTCTAACTTTACAATAATTAACTACCATAACTATTCCCCCCCCCCCCTTATATACAATTAAACTTTTAACCTTCTCCATATTACCCACTTCCCCCCCTCATTCAAACCCTAAACCACTCCTTCCAACCCACCCCTCATTCACATTAAACCCCTAACACTACACTATACCTTCAATATACCTACAACCCCATCCTATAATACCATCTCCCCCCCACCACCCCTCTTCTCTATCCCCCCCCACACTCCTTTACCTAATCCACCTAAACACATCCCCCCCTTTTATCCCATATACCAAACCCCAACCTCCCACACCCACTAACAATCTCTCGTCCTCCAACAGCCCACAACTTACCTTAGTAGGTAAAGTTCCCAAAATTTACTTTACCCCTCTTATCCCCTCCACACCCCACCAACATTATCCCTCTCCTATACCAACCTCATAAAATATAACCCACCCCTCAAATCAACCAATAGTTTACTCTTCCTGTTCCTTAATACTCCCACACAACACCCCCCCCCCTCGACAACACGTAATAACCCTATAATCCCCCCCCCACCCCTAACCCATCAAATCCGAAAAGTGATTACACATCCTGTCACCCCACACCCCCCAGGACTCTCCCCCCCCACCCCCCCTATAACACCACTATAACAATCCTACCCAAACTCAATTTTATCAACTATGCCCGGAACGCCCCCCCCCCCCCCGTCCCCCCGCCTGGGACGCCTCCTTCTCAGTTTTTACACAGTTTAGCCTTCCTCCGGTACACATTGCAAGCACTCCCTACAAACGAAACCCCGTACCTACACTATCAACGAAGCATGACCCCGGGAACCTGGGTCGGCCCCCCCCACCACCCCATATAACCGGAATTTATGGGGTGTGACATCCTTTCCCCGTTAAAAGAGCTTTGTCCTCAAAGCTTAAGACGTAGCTCGGGACGCAGGTGTAGGTTTAGCGAACAGATGAGGGTACTTCTTCTGCATTTGGTCTTCGCCTTCCCAGGTATACTCGGGACCTCTTCTTGAATTCCAAAGGACCTTCACGATTGAATGCGTACTTGATTCTAAACGCTTGACTTCGCGGTCCATAATCTCAACCGGTTCTTCAATGAAATTGAGCTTTTCATCAATGTGGATTTCGTCCAATGGAATCGCGAGCGGTTCATCGGACAAGCACTTCTTAAGGTTCAAGACGTGAAAGGTACTATGGACACGGCTTAGTTTCTCTGGTAATTCTAGTCGATATGCAACCGTTCCCACCTTGGCAAGAATTTTAAAAGGTCCAATATAACGAGGGTTTAGCTTTCCCCGTTTGCCGAAACGTATTACACCTTTCCAGGGTGATACTTTCAGCATAACCTTATCCCCAACCTGAAACTCTAATGGCCTTCGTCTCTTATCAGCGTAGCACTTTTGTCGATCACGTGAAGCTTGTAGACGATGCTTGATTTGGATAATCTTCTCTGTTGTCTCACGAACAATTTCTGGTCCGGTAAGTTAAGCGTCTCCCACCTCAGCCCAACAGATTGGTGACCGGCATTTGCAACCATACAACGCCTCAAAAGGTACCGCCTTAATACTTGTATGATAGCTGTTATTGTAGGAGAATTCCTTTAAGGGTAAATGTTTGTCCCATCCCTTCCCGAAATCTATCACACATGCTCGGAGTATGTCTTCCAATGTTTGGATAGTCCTCTCACTTTGACCATCAGTTTCGGGGTGATATGCTGTACTCATATCTAATTGAGTTCCAAAAGCTTCTTGAAGAGATTGCCAGAATTAGGACACGAACCTACCATCGCGATCAGAGATGATTGAAACAGGCACTCCATGTCTCGACACCACTTCTTTCAAGTATTGCCTGGTCAGTTTCTCCATTGAGTCATTCTCCTTTGCTGGCAGAAAATGAGCAGATTTAGTGAGTCGATCGATTAATCACCTAATCGTATCTGCCACTTGCCATTTTTGGTGACTTTGTCCACGAAGTCCATAGTTATGTTTTCCCATTTCCATTCAGGGATTTTTGGTTGTACCAATAGACCGGACGGTTTTTGGTATTCTGCTTTAACCTTTGCGCAAGTCATACACTTTCTCACATATGTGGCAATTTCTGCTTTCATGTTGGGCCACCAGTATAGCTTTTTCAAATCTTGGTACATCTTGTCCGATCCAGGGTGGATCGAATCTTTGACTTATGCGGACTCGTGCAAAATCAAGCTCTAAGTCACCAACAGAGGTATCCAGCTTCTATTCTTTCAAACCAACTGTTCCATCTACCACGTCGGCCCAGATTCTTAATCATGCCATGTAGATCTTCTGTTCCGTAATTCTCTTCTTTTCTCGCCTCAACCTGAGCATTCAAGATCCGCGCAGGGAGGTTCAAACCGATTGTCATAACCAAGGCTCGAACTCGTAGTGGCTTAGGTCTATTCTTTCGGCTCAACGCATCAGCCACCACATTCGCCTTTCCCGGGTGGTAACGTAACTCGCAGTCGTAGTCACTTAACAGCTCTAACCACCTAAACGGGGGGGGGGTTGGGGTGCATATTCAACTCTTTCTGATCAAGAATATGTTGCAAACTCTTATGATCAGTGTACACAACGCACTTCGTGCCGTAAAGGTAATGTCTCCACATCTTGAGAGCGAACACCACAGCTCCCAATTCCAAATCATGTGTCGTGTAGTTCTTCTCATGGATTTTTAGCTGGCGGGAAGCATAAGCTATAACTTCATCTTTCTGCATCAACACTGCGCCTAATCCTTTATGAGAAGCATCACAATATACTACGAAGTTTTCACTTCCTTCGGGCAGTGCCAAAATTGGTGCACTACACAACCTTTGCTTCAATGTCTAGAAAGCAGTTTCCTCCTTTTCACCCCAATTGAACTTTACACTTTTCTGAGTCAGCTTTGTCATAGGCTTGGCAATCTTGGAGAATCCTTTGATAAATCGTCGATAATAACCGGCAAAACCTAGAAATTGGCGAATTTCAGTTGGAGTTTTGGGTGATTCCCAATCCTTGATTGACTCAATCTTCGCAGGATTAACGTAAATGCCTTCGCTATCAATCACGTGTCTAAGAAATTGTACCTTCGGTAGCCAAAAGTCATATTTTGAGAACTTGGCGTATAATTCTTCCTTCTTGAGCAACTCCAAGATTTGTCTAAGATGTACATCATGTTCTTCTTTGGTCTTAGAGTAGATTAAGATGTCATCGATGAACACGATCACGAACTTATCTAGGTATGGTCTGCATACCCTGTTCATCAAATCCATGAACACTGCCGGCGCGTTAGTCAACCCGAATGGCATCACTTGGAACTCGTAATGACCATAGCGAGTTCTAAACGCCGTCTTTGGGATATCCTCGTCACGAACTCTGAGTTGGTGGTAACCAGACCTCAAGTCGATCTTTGAGTACACACTTGATCCTTGCAACTGATCAAACAAGTCGTCAATTCTCGGAAGTGGGTATCGATTTTTCACAGTAAGCTTGTTAAGTTCACGGTAGTCGATACACATTCGGAAAGAGCCATCTTTCTTTTTGACAAACAAAACCGGAGCTCCCCAGGGTGAGGAACTTGGCCTTATAAATCCCTTGTCGGAAAGTTCTTGTAGTTGAGTAGACAATTCTTCCATCTCCGACGGTGCTAACCTATACGGGGCTCGAGCTACAGGTGCAGCACCTGGGACTAAGTCAATTTGGAATTCGACTTGTCGTGTGGGTGGTAGTCCAGGTAAGTCTTCTGGAAAAACTTCTGGAAAGTCCCGTACAGTCGGCACGTCTTCAAGTCGCTTCTCCTCCGACTTGTCTTTGTTTTCCTTCACCGTAACCTGTGCCAGAAATAGTTGACAACCTTTCTCTATATACTTCTGGGCCTTTTCACATGATATAATGCTCAACTTTGATTTCTTCTCCTTGGCACCTTTGTCTCCTTGAACGATCAGAATTTCATTTCCATAAGGAATACGCACTATCTTCTCGTCACAGACAATCACTGCATGATTCTTTGCTAACCAATCCATGCCGATGATAACGTCGAAACTACCCAACTCTATAGGCATCAGGTCGATATTAAATGGATGTCCTAACAATCCTAATGTACAGCCCATAACACAGTGATTGGATTTCTGAAGTCCTTCCGTCATCTAGTATCGATAGCGTAGCTAACAACTAAGGCATCGGTGTGATGTCTATCAATGCACTAAAGTATTAGAAAACAAACACTTATCCGCCAGAGTCAAATAACATATAAGCATGATGATCGTTGAGAAGGAACGTACCCGTGACAGTGTTGGAACCCGGGTTTACGTCACCTCCTCCTAGTGCATATGCTCTGCCGCTTGCATCAGGAACTCTTGCTTTGTTCCCACGGTTTTGGTTCTTGATCTTGGGGCAATCTTTCCGGTAATGTCCTTGTGCTCCACACTCAAAACAAGTCACAACCCTCTGATTCACTATTTGGCCTCTCTGGGTGGGGGTAGTGGGATTGGTAACCCTGCAATTTCTGGTCAAATGTCCAACCTTGTTGCACTTCCCACATCTTATGGTGCAAGGGCCTACATGATGAAGCTTACACTTGTTGCAGAGAGGCAAGGTACCTTCATATTTCTTCTCCTCATTGTTACCCAGCCATATAGGCTCTAGCAACATTCTGTCCCCCAGTATTCTGTCGTATTATGGGGTGGTTGATCCCACGGTTGTTCATAGTTTGATGTCCCAATCTTCCTCCTTGTTCTCTCATTTCTCACAGCTAACCCTTCAACTTTTATCCATCCAGTTTTTGCAATTTGGAACACATCTTGTTGTCTTGTTAGGTTCTGCCTCAATCACATTTCCTTGGATGTTATCGGGAAGACCTCCAATGAATTTCTCCACCCGATCTTCCTCCTCGGGAACCATTTTGGTGCACATCATGGTGAGTTCCTGGAACCTTTGAGTGTAACTAGCGATGTCATTGTTTTTCACCGACAGATTCCACAGCTCGGTTTCCATCTTTTGGATCTCATTTCTCGGGCAATACACTTCGGTCATTAGTTTCATCAGCTCTCTCCATGACAAAGCGTATGCGGCATCAGTTCCGATGGTTCTCTTGTGAGAGTTCCACCAGGTTAGTGCACTGTCGAGTAAGGTACAAGTTGCATACTTCACTTGATATTTCTCTGGACAGTTGCTGATGTGAAACACAGTCTCCATCTTCTCACTCCACCTTATCAGACCAACCACTCCTTCGGTTCCTTTAAAACTTGTTGGTTGACACTTCATGAAGTCCTGGTAAGTACATTCACGAGCAACCAACCTATCGCCTCTTCCATTCACATTGTGGTTCTCATTACCGTCACCGTTGTCACCTCCATTGTTTCCATTTCCATTACCATTTCCATTGTCATTCCCATTCCCAAGTTTAAGATTTTGGTTAACTTGATGAGCTTCTAGAGCTGCGTTCACACGTTGATCGATCATTTCTTCAATTGCGGCGTGGGTCATCCCAGAACGAGTGTTTGTCATTGTTCTACATCACAATACACAACTCATAGTGAGATTTTTGAAACGAACATACAAACATCAGGTAATGATAATTTAATACATGCTATGAAGTAAAAATTTAATTGTAACACGTTTGTCAGGAAAAATAAATAACAATATAGATAAATAAGCGAGAGAATCAAAACAAGCTTTTCATTTCATAAATAAAAGCATAATTCGATTACAACCCAAATCCAAAATAGGTTCATGATCCACAATTATTTACTGCTAATACCTAGACCTAACCATTGGCCTAATGTCCTACATGATCAGGGTGCAACTAGACTATGGACGAAAACCAAAACGCCTCCCAAGATACGACTCCAACCTCCTAAGTCTCCCTCGAGCATCATCACGATCCCTACGAATCTGACGAAACTCCTCCTGTGAAAGGGACATATGAAGACGAAGGCTACTCACACGATCCCTCTCAATATCCAACATAGCACGAACCTTGAGGTTCTCCAACCTCAAGCTATAGATCATCTCAGCCATCCTAGCCCTGTCTCCACTAGCTATCAACTGATCGGCCTCCAACCGTCTCTGAGCAGTCTCAATCCCAACAATCCTATCAACACGAACCTCAGACATGTGATGGTAAAAGTCACGCACAGCATTACCCAAGTCAACCGGCGTATCCTCGACTGACCTAACAATGCCATCCCTAGTGCCAGGTGAGTCAGGAGAATCCTCCCCAGCTGGCTCTACAATCTCCTCCTCAACTAACGGTGCAGTCATAGGGTCGATACCTACCTCAGCCATATCTCCAGCGCTGGCGTCTGCCTCATACTCCTCTGTGTCATCCCTGGCATCCCTATGGTCAATCCCAACATGATCTCCAACCTCATCCCCATCACCAATACCTAACTCCATATCAACCCCAGTCCCTGTAAGACCAACCTCGGCATCCTCCTCTATGCTAGCCTCCGATGAATATGAATCTCTAAACCTCTTACGAGGTGGTGAGAGATCAGCACGAGTAGGAGCTAAGGATCCCGTAACTGGCATGGATAATGGTGCTGAATCAACCGGGGATCTACATCTCTTACGAGATGGTCCAGCAGAATGTGAAGATAAATGCATGGGTCTCTCTGATGAATCTCCTGATGATGACTCTGATGTAGTCGGCGGGTACCAAGTAGATAATGGAGCAGCACACCAACGACGAAATGCCTCACTACATCATGGTGCTCTCCTCGGAGGGTAACACAATCTGGGTGATACATCTCTAGTCGAAGATCCCGAATGAGCCTGATCTGGCGCATCCAATCCCAAAGAATGAACTGGCGAAGAATCCGAAGATGAACTGGAAAAAGATGAGTGATGATCTGGAGAACGAGGTAATGTATGCCTCGATGCTAATCTGCGAGCTGGTAAAGGTCCAACTCTCTTCCTTGCAGTCAACAACTTACGCGACCCGTTAAGATGGGTGTGGTAAGGTCGACCAAAAGGAATAGCCTCCCCGGTCGGATAAGGAGTCGAGACGTCGACGAATCCTGGGCGAGGCATATGTAACAGAGTACTAGGAAATCATGTGAGCTGATGGACGTGCGTGTTACCCTGTCTCCAACGAGCATTGTCAGTAACTTAAGGCCTGCAGTGGTGGTCCATCAGAAGAATCAGTGCATATGAATGGTGAAACAGCTGGTAGCGGGGAAATGTGCTCTGGTGAAGTCATCTCATCTGGTGAATCAGAATCGGAACCCGTATAAGGAACCAAGCCACACAATCCAGTGGGTGAAGCGACAAGAGTCGTCTCAACCATAGGAGCGGCAGAGGAAATAACAGGAGCAATAGTAGAAGTCTCTGGAGCAACCACTGAAGTAGAAGGAATAATAGTAGGGATATCACCAAAAAGAATAACCCGAGAGGGCGGTGATCCCACACTCTCATCCGAAGAATCAGAAGAAATAATGATGGCTGAAGCTGCCATAATCTGCACAAGCAAAAGTTTATATAAATCTCCTTTATATGAAACCATGAAAGACATAAAGAAATGCTAAAATGAATGTCAAGGTAAATATGGCAATATGTAATACTCTTACGTATATATAGTAATCTTATATATATGTATGCAGCAAGGATAGACAGCAAGTAAGCACAAATAGAGGCACATAGGATCACATACTGGTTATAGCCCAGACCTAGTATAACTACCTGGTTCTCTATAACCTTGGCTCTGATACCAATATGTCACACCCCCAAACGGGGCCTAGACGGAATACGTGTTCGAGGGCGTGACGTCATAACAATCCAATCACAAAGCAATAAAGAACGACCACTAATCATGGACGTTTAAAAAAGTTTACTCGTTGCATAAAATAAAATAGGTTTAAGTTTTACAGCCCATAATAAGTAAGTTAAAAGTAGCGGAAGCATAACAAGGTTTTAATAATGACAACGAGTAAATAAGTCTTGAAATTGGCGAAGTCACATAGCACATAAACTCCACATAGCATCAAGAATCAATCCAAGCTAAGCACCTGAGAAAACATGTTTAAAACGTCAACATAATGTTGGTGAATTCATAGGTTTAAGTTAATACAAGAGTGGATCACAAGATTTCAAAACGTATGTGACTACTATAACAGATATAGCATCACATAAAAAGTATTTACTGTTGCACTAAGCTTATGACACTGAAGCTAATAATCAACAGGGCATGCTACATCCTGTCGCATAGTATTCCTGCCCTAAACTGGTGTCCCAAACCAAAGACCACCATAATGTATAATCGACATGAACTATAATCGTTTGTTTTCGTTACGGTGGAACCAAGCGGGATAGGATAATTAGGCCCAATAGATTTATTCTATTCATTCGCGGCTCCCTTAACGGTCCTCCGGTCCGAGAAAACTAACAGTTCATGATAAGTTGGGGGGGGGGGGCTGTAGTAGGTTTGTAGCAACTTAGGCAAACACATAAACAAGTAAAACCCGCGTAAAGAACTTGGTCAATTTAAAGCAACAATGTTTCTCACCCCATAGAATAAAGCGTTTGTAAATCAGTAAAAATGTGGGGCTATGAACTTACCTTAGCAAGGGTAAGCGATAACCACAACAAATGATGAAGATATAAGGAGGTCTAGCCGCGACCTAGAGTAAATATGGGTATGACTTAGCATTTATCAAAGAAACAAGTAAAGCATCCATGTTCATCATTTAACGGATTCCAAGTGTTTTGCGTTTTAGTATAAAAAGACTTTTGAATCTGTAACATGTCTTAGTTAAATCTCGACACTTGCAAAAAGCTACTATTTTTAGAAACTTTCCCTTTTAGGAAACTTTTAGTTTCAAAATGTTAATAGCGTCCCCTATTTTCTTAGGTTTCCATATATTACAATTCGCTTAAACAATTTCGAAACCGCCTAATCCTTATGTTTAAATCGCCTAAATGTCCAATTCGTATCATTTTTAATAATCCTACTTTTTTTATTAAGGTTGTCATCCCAATTAACCTTTCATGACATTTCTAGTTGTTCTAACTAATTACCTAACATTTATATGGTTTCGCTTGCATTTTAAATACATCCAAAATCGTCCGAAAGTGCCCGAAACCCTCTTTTTCTTTTTCAATCAGCAAGCATTATTTAGAGTTTTTCTTAAAAATCTATATTTCCGATTTGTGGTAAAAATGTCTCTCGTTTTTTACTTTTAGGCTAAGCGGTTGCCAACATTATAGTAAAATCTTCATTCCGGACATACTTTCGTGTTTATACTTAAGCCCATTCGACCAAAAGGGCTCCTAATCGCCCGTTTTAGCTACTGATCTGGTCATTACATTTTCCATTTTCGCCGAAAAATGTTTCGAGTTTCATTTGGCCATAACTCGGCCGTTTTATGTCCGATTTTAAAGTGTGGTATATGAAAATTATCTATTCGAAATAAGCTTTTCAAAAACTACTTTTACGTCTAATGAAAACATTTATAAGTCATTCAAAACCCCAAAACAAGTCGGACAGCAAGCTATTTTATCGAAAGTGCCAAATAAATCAACCCAATCTCGATTTTTGTGCCTAATCTAGTCACTTTATTACAATAATCCACCACAAAAACAATAACCTTAATCCCAACTAATCTCTATTGTTGCATACTTCATCAACTCTAATATCACCAATAACATTTTATAAAACATAACATAAAGTGGTAACAATTTTACTTCCATTTATAAGAGATGACAGATAATTTTTATTTATATCTTTTGTAAAAATTTACACAAACACATGGATCTTTTATGAACAACATAGATCTATAAAGAACATAGATGAAACCAACAAAGATTTAAAGAACACTTACAAATCAAGAAGAGCAAGTAGCAAGAACACTAGATCTATACCCACAAACTATAGATCTATAAAAACCCCAAATAATCTTGAAAACCCTAGTTTTATAATTCTTGAAATCAAAGATTTAATGCTTCACAACACCTTAGATATAACTAGGAATGAACTTTAAACACTTGGATTTAGCTAGAAATCAAAAGTTATGGGTTGGGTATGGTGGTGGAGGGTGTGCCGTGAGCTAGGAGCAAGGGGAGGGAGAAAAAGATTTTTGTTGGTGACTAGAAATGAAGATGAAACCCTAAGTGTGGTATAACATGGTATTTATAGGATATGTGTTAGGGTTTTAGGTGAATTTTGGACTAGCAAGTGACCAACACACACCAAAGGTGTGTGTTGTTGGTGGTTCGGCAATAGCAAGGCCACAAGGACCAAGATGGTTCAATTTTTCTAGCCAATGTTCAAGTGATATGATCATGGTTCAAATTTTGCTAGTCAAAGTTGTAAGAGTGTGTAAGTAAACACATGGTCTTAACAACATGAGAAATGGTGCATGAGAATGACATTCTCATGTGTCACCATCTTGTGTAAGCATGAGCACATGCATGGAATTTCAAGAAAGATGCTTGTTGATTTAATTTAGAGCTCAAGTATACTTGTTGTTGTAGTTTAGGCGCCACATTTTGGCTAGGGAAAGGAGGTGAACGAAATTTTTAGTAGTATGACACTAGAAATACGATAACTTGAGTTTACACGAAAAGATTTCGAGTTTCCGGGGTTCCGTTTGGTCAAAAACGCGAAAAACGCAATTTAAAGGATAAAACCCTAAAATTAATATCGGAAGTGATTAAAAATCACGAAACACTCAGGAAAGCTAATATAACACATATAATGCCTAAATTAATTTATAACCGATGCCGGAAACCTCGAGTGCGGAACGGCGTCCGAGTCCGTTTCTCAGTTTGTACGATGTTTAAGTTCCCGGTAAACTGTCAGATTTAAAGTAAACGAATAAAATTTAAAGTAGATGACCGGAGTGAGTCGGAATACTAACCGGGAATTTACGGGGTGTGACATTTTATGAGGATGATAAAATACTCATAGGAAATGATATCCTAAAATTACAAAGTGTAAAAGACTGGTTGGGAAAATGTTTCGCTATTAAAGATTTAGGAGATGCAACATATATTCTTGGTATAAAGATTTACAAAGATACGTCAAAACGTCTTATAGGACTTAGTCATGACACATACTTATATAAAAGTTTGAAAAGATTCAAAATGGAGAATTCTAAGAAAGAGAATCTACCCTTACATCATGGCATAAACACTAGTAAGGATCTATGTCCGAAAACAGATGAAGAACTGGATAAAATGAGTCGAGTCACATATGCTTCGGCTATAAGATCGATCATGTATGCCATGATGTATACAAGGACTGATGTCTCCTTTGCTTTGAGCATGGTGAGTCGACATCAGCAAAATCTTGGTGAAGGTCATTGGACAGTTGTAAAGAATATACTTAAGTATTTAAGAAATACTAAAGACAGGTTCTTAGTTTATGGCGAAGAAGAAGAACTCAGAATAACTGGTTATTGTGATGCAAGTTGGCAAACAGATAAAGACGATAGTCATTTACAGTCTGGTTGGGTATTCTTGCTGAATAGGAGAGCGGTGACATGGAAAAGTTCAAAGCAAGATACAGTGGCAGACTCCACATGCGAGTCTGAGTATATTGCAACTTATGAGGCTTCAAAGGAAGCTATTAGGATTGAAAGATAAAATAAAGTTTTAGTTGTTAGTTTGAATTTGAAACATTATAAGCAATGATTGATATTGTAATAGATTTGGTGATTAAATAATGAAGATTTATTTATTTTCATGTGTGCTACCATTTACTATTGATTGTCATTGTGTTTCATTTTTTCATGTTTAGAATCCACTTTCTGAATACTTAGTTTACTCAAACCTCTTCAGTCGTTCATACTATAGGAAGTAAGTATTGATTTAAAACTGTCATGGAGTGTTAGTAGATTGTCTATAAAGATTAGACATAGCATAGAGAATGTTGCAACACTTATGAGTACTTAATGAGAATTAAGTATATGAGAAACCCGTACTTAAAGAGATTACTTCATGGATTAATATCACGAGTAATTCTAAGATGATAAGATCTTCTATTCTTAAAATGGAGATACATCGAGTTTCTAGTTTTTCAAGTCTGTTATACTTTAGTTTGTTCAAACGATGTGCGTAAATTCCAGTTATAAAGGATATGCTGGGTATGACATGATGAGTTGACTAGTTCTATGTATTCAAAGTTTATTTTTTCTTTTTGTCTAAATGGGAAAGCGATATCCATGGGCCCCTCGATGATTAAATGTTGACTTAAACGTGATATGCCTGGTCGGGACTAGATTGATGTATTCAATTCAGTAGTCTCATATAGTCAAATAATTAAAAATCGGGAAACATAATGCTGAACCTAGAGATTGATTAAAATCCATGTCTCAGGTTCATACGATATTAGTAGAACAATGGAATAGTTGATCACTTATCTAAGGGCTGTCTTTAAGATATGATTTAGAGTTCAGCAGTTGCATTGGATGGCACTCTCTGCTTAGTTGATCAGGATAGACTTAGACCAATTATAGTTGATGACTTGTCCAAGTGGGAGACTGTTGGATTTAGTGTCCAAGTTCATAACTAATTGGTAAGACTGTCGTCAAAAGTAGAGTCCTTTTTGGGTTGCCCTTAGTGAACCATTAAGAGAAATAATAAAGGAGAAATAATATTAGTTAGAATTAATATTATATGTATAATTAATTGGTTTATTAGTAGTTGGTAAATTAATTAGAAGCTAATTATAAATAAGCTTGGGCAGAATACGAACTAATACAAAGTGTATTGAGTTGAACGGGTCGGGAAGACCCAAATAGGGCCCATGAGGCACCGTTGTTAGGGTAGCCCACATCGCCCCAACAGAGGCATCTACAACCCCTCCCTATCAATAAATAAATAGAGCGTGCATACCAAGGTTTTATTTTCTCATTCTCTTACTCTTAATATTCCTACTCATTGTAAGGAGTCCTTTCGTGTATCGGGACCCTAGGAGTTGAACGGTGTGTTTAGACATCTTGGTTTTCTTGATCACCAAGATTATCGACGTGTGTGAACGTTTATAATCTATAATTCTTTGAATCCAAACATCACTGTATTATGTTTTACGCTTCCTGGAGCCCCGAAATTATGTAAATAAATAATATTCATGTATCAACGATCGAAACACACCCTTACCAATAATCACATTACAATTGCCTATGAAGATTTTTTACACCCTTTAACGTTATAGCCAAGAGCCCCACCCACTTCAATCATCCAATTAATTTCATCTATAAAAGAAATGCTTTTTAATTATTTTCTACTTCTTTTTAATAGGTGGCATAAGAGGTGGTAGCATTGCCTGCTCTTGAAGTACTAGAAGTACTATATGACCGGGAACAAGCTTTGTTTTCCTTGATAAAGTTCTCGAAACCAGAGGGTTTGGAGTTGTCCGAGACAACCTCGTTAGCAACCATGTCTTTATGAGTAACAATATGATTGTCCTTTACTTGATCTATGGAGAATGAAACATCTTTATTTCCTGCTCGTGATGTAACATCATCATTGTTGTAAATAAGACCTTTTTTAAAACCAGGAGGTTTACAGTCATCAGCGTTGGGGCCCTTAGGATGTGTTTTCTCAACTTCTTATATACGTTAAATATTGATAAAGAACGACCTAGATGTCGGAAAACAAAACTCCGGGACTCCCTTCCCTATGTGGCCGGTTGGGAAAGTTCTAGGAGGGGGTGGGGAGTTTATCGGTTTTTGAAACTTGAGGAGGTTACTAGCTTAACTTGAAGAGCAAGTTTGGGTGCTATATATACACTTTTACCTCTCATTGTTTTGGGTTGATTCATTCATAACAAAACCCAAAATCGAAACCGTTGTAAGGCTCGGCTTACACCTTTACAAAACCAACTGAAACCCTAAAACTCTTTAGGGATCTCATTTGACTTTGCAAGCATTCAAAACCCTTGGCAGAGTTTCGATTTACCTCTACAACACTAATCAGCTAGTATTCTTTCTAACAAAGAAGTCTACTAGTTGGGTTGTTTGTTTCTAGATCAACTCACCAGGGTTTGAATCACTTGGTGGTTAGTTTTTTTCGATTTTCTCTTTTTTGCTTTCTTAAGGACGATCCAAACGCACCCTACTTAAGGTTTTGGATTGTTTCAAGCAATCAAGAACAAGAACACTTGTTGTTAGTTTGTTAATCGTAAAGCAAGCACTAGCATCCTAACGTGTAACGTTGACGTGTAGTGTGAGTATTCCATAGAGATGATAACTTAATCACTTAAAGGTTTGAAGATCAAGATCTGCAAAGTTTATTGTCTTCGTAATTCAATAAACAAAAGGTTAGTAATTTATGTGTTGATAATTCATAATATCAAACTAAATCCATCCGCTCCATACTCGTAGTAAATAGTTATAAATCCTAACAGTGGCATCACGAGTCAACTCGTTTGATGTTATGGTTTATACACAATAAAAAAACGCTAGATCTGCTACGTGTATTTAATTAATTGTTTTATTAGAAAAACATGACAATAACATGCATCCTTGTCATGTATGATGAATTTAATCTTGATCTTGATATATTAATTGGTTAATATAGTTAAAAAAAGGCTAGATTTAAATTAAAAGTTACTAGTGACTGTTAATACGGAATTTCATACTTGTTTTCTGGTCTTGAGGTGTATGCAATCAAGCTATTTGATGTATTCAGTTTACTTGTGTAGAGCTCGTCCAGCAAGTGGAAACCTCTAGATTCTTCAATTAGAGAAGACTCCTTCCTTGTTATTGCTTTATTTTTTTATTGCAAATATAGAGTTTGTCTTCACCTTTGCTCTTTTTTTTTGTCTTTTTTTATTTTGCTTATATGTTTCATTGTGAATTGTTATTGGTTTTCCCTACACCTTGCACTCCAAGTGGATATCAAACTATCTGATTTGGCTGCAAACAAAACCTACGTCTCTTTATCATTCCAAGCAATTTCTGTATAACTTGCTAGTACATTACATTACTTTCTACCGATACTGTGCATAAATTATATGCAATATCAAATTATTGAAGTAATGCATGAAAAAGCCATCACAATTAGGAAACTTGAATTTGAAGTGACCATAAAGGAAATATTCCTAGAAATGTTGCCTAGTGGAAGGTTTAATTCAAGACTCGAGATATATACTTCGATACATCAATAACACATGCGATAAAATGAAACAGTCAATTTGAACCGAAAGCCATCTTCATGGTGGAGGAATGGTTTTTTGGAGTGTTGGTCTGCGATCATATATATATTTGTAAGCAAGTATGGCCTGGTTCTTTAGTGGAGTCTTCAGTCTTGGGCTGCTTTTAAGTATTAACACTTATAGGCCCAATTTATGGAACCTTTTTTTTTAAAAGCTGATACTTTATAAATATGCACAAAGACAAAGCTGAAAGATGGAAGCTTAATCATTAATTTTTTTTAATTTTTAATGTATCGTTATTTTAATTTGTATTTCTATCCAATATACTTTTTTTATTAATGAATTTTAATTTAGTTATGTATTTTTTATTTATATAAATGAAAAAAAAATCCAACACGGCCTCACATTTTCTAGCGCCAACCAAAGAGAAGATGTTTTGGTATCATGTGATATTGATGTCATGTGAAAAAGTAGTGAGATAGCACCTCTTTTGTTCATGGCTCCACCCACAACTTGACTGTATCCGATGCTTTTAAGAGTATTTTTTTTGTTTCAAAATAATGCTCAAAATTATATAAACAAAAGACCGTTCAATAAGTTGGGATAGAATGCATCAAGTAAAAACCTGAAAAACTACATGTGTCATTACAAACTAATATTCACATACTTGTTTAGTAACTTTAGTTTGTCATGAAAAATAGACTGAACGTGCTTACGTAAAAGTGTGTCCAAAGGAGCTTAATATTATATCTGATTTAAAAATCTTATTATCGTGTAATCTACGTTTTTTTCCTCGTCGCAAACAAATTGGTCGTAGTAAAATGTTATAAGATGCAAATTCTAACAACATGAAATAAAGAAAAGAAAACATCAACCAATTAATCTTAAACCTTGAAAACGTGTTTTGGTCTTTCTAAGGTGTGATCAATTCATATACATATAGGTGTATTTAGTTGCAGATGTTTTATAGTTTTACAAAGTAAAAAGAAATCACTTTTTTGACATATTAAAAAGTGGTAAGTTTTATGTTTTGTGGAATCAGTATCCCACATAGAAAAGAGATCGAAGGAAATGCAGGTATATATAGTTGGGTGATAGCAACAACAAACATGTTGCTAGGTTGGTTCTAAGAGCACGGGGTATGGTAACGCCCAACCGGCGTTGAGCCTACATGGCACCTACATGGTGTGGGCGTTGGTGGCGTTACCATACCCGCCGTTGGCGTTGGACGACGGTGTTGGTGTCGGCGTTGCCACACTAACGCGCGTTGGATCGTTTTTTTCTTTTTTTTTCTATTTTTTTTGTTTTAAAATATGGGTATATGCTTTAGGATTCTTTTGTGTTGTGTTTAGTGTGTGTGAGTGTGTGATGAGTTGAGTGTGTGTTTATTGTGTGTGGAAAGTTGTGAGGAGAGACCGAAGAAGAAATTGTGAGGGTGGGGGGGAGGGAGAAGAAAAGATCCAAACCAATTATATATATTATACTATATTATATAAGATATATAAATATATATTTATTATATATTATATATTATATATTTATATTTTTTTTTTTTTCATTTTAAATTTTTTTAATTATAATTTGTATATATTAAATGATTAAATATTTTAATTGGCTAAATAATTTGTATATATTAAAAAAAAGTGATGAGTTACAAAAAGTGGTGTTATGGTTACCTGGGTATTTTGGGTGTTGGTGTTAAAGCTGATGTGACACTGATGTAGCGGTGTTAATGGTGTTACCACACCTTGTGCTCTAAGGGCACAAATTAAATAAAGTTCATTTAGAAACATCTAGTAGCTTTTTACACAATTTTAAAAGGCTAATCAAAATTGGATAATGTTTTATAGTTATACTTTTTAAAAGCCTAATCAAATTATATATACATTTAGCAGTATGCCTAACAAATAGTGAGTTTTTTCACGAACTCGAACACATAATTTATAGAAACAGTCTTTGAAGTTATCAGTCCACTGCAAAGTTAGTGCTTAATGACTGACTTTGCAACGGAACGCTAACCCAAAAATTATTTTCGTAAAAAATTTCAAAACTCCAACACATAATTTACCGAAACAGTCCTTGAGGTTTGTGGTCCATTGCAAAGTTAGTCCTTAATGACTAACTTTGCAACGGAACGCTAACCCAGGGATTATTTCTGTAAAAGAAACAATTTACGACAATAAACCTTGGTTTTATCGGTACCTTGTGAAGTTAGTCCTATACAGAAATAGTACTTGGGTTATCGTTCCGTTGCAAAGTTAGTCCTTAACGTAAAACCTCGCGCTCTGCAACGGAGCGCGGGTGAAAAACCTTGTTTTAAAACATCCAGCAAATTTCCCCAAATTAAATAATGTTTTATAATTATACTTTTTTTTAATCAAAATTGGCTCCGCATCAACGCACAACGGCTTTTTCCCTCGTTATGTAGTTATGTTGAAACTTCAAACCGTAGACACATATGCAAAAAATGTTTATTTCAATAAAACTTGATGTGTAATAATGAAAAATAACAAGAAATAAAAAGAATGAAACGATCAGATTATAAGAAGTTTAAAAACTGATGTTTAAAGCCAGAGGGTGATATAAAATCAATCTTAACTTTTAGGCCCCGTAACTTTTACCAAGTTTGAAATCTTATAATTAGGAACTTGTATGATTTATATTGACGACGTTTTATCGAGTTACATTAACCTTCGTGAAGATAAATATTTACATGTAAAAATTGAAGCTAGTGTAAATGCAATATGGATTCTCCAAAAGAAGTGTTGCGTTTGTCCCATATTGATGGATGTGTAAACTTTTGACGTGTTATGGGTGAATTTTTGTCGTCTTTTAATCTCGTCGAAGATTATGATTTACGTTTTCGTGTACTAAGTTTCATATACTTGTATCGTGAGATTTCTTTTTTATGCGTTTTGATATGTTAAATGTTCATTATGGTTTCGTATGTCAAAAAACACGCACACACAGACTGTCATTTCTCGAGGTATGAAGTAGCACAATGGAATTAGTGAATGAATATTCGCATAACAAACAATACCTTTTTTTGGTATTTTTCACAAAAGTTAATTCAACAAACTTTAGAGGAAAATTGTTGATAAATAATTTCGTTACATAAATGTGTAATCATAAGTTTGTACATTTGAGCAATTGAGCCCATCTGAGCCCAACTATTTCGAATGCCACTTTATTTTGACATTTCACAGTTGGGCTTAAAATCCAAGTTCACTTCTGGTTTTAATTCTCAGACAGTCAGACTATATACGAACAAATGTTTTTTTTTTCTCATAAGAAAAGATGGTTTTGATTAGGGGTGAAAACGAGCCGAGCAGCTCGTGTTGAATCGGTAAAAAGCTCAAACAAGCCGAGCTCAAACGAGATCAAGCCCGAGCTCGAGGCTAAGTAGGCTCATTTAATAATTGAGCTCGAGCCTGAGCCCAAGCTTCATATATGAAGATCGATTAGGCTCGCGAGACTAAACAAGCCCTGGAAATATATACGTATATATATTGTCTATACTTATCAAATATATACGTATATATATTGTCTAAACAAGCCTTATACGTATATATATTGTCTATACATATAACTATGTATAAACAAGCTTAAAAGAAAAAACTAGCTCGATCCAAGTGTGATCAACGAGCCGAGTTTTATCTGAGTTTTCTTTCTTTTAAAACGTCATATAAATTAGTCGAGCCCGAACCGAGCTCGAGCATAAAGTATAAGGCTCGAAACAAGCTCGACCTTTATATATATAAATGAATCGACCTTGAGCTCTGCCAAGCTCTGGCTCGTTTCCACCCTAGTTTTGACTTTTGATTTGTACTTTAAAAATTTTGTGTCATGTATTTGTTTTTTTGAAACAAATATCTACGTCTTTAGTCGTTAAGCCGTTACTTACATGCATCATTAAAAACTTTAGTTTATCATCAAAAAACAGTCAGAAATCGTTTATCTAAAACCGCACCGGACTTTACTTAATTTTAGTATGTGTGACGACGAACTCAAACCTGATGAGCTAGTCATCGAAAAGTTCGAAAACAATCATTAAGAAAAATACTACCCTAAAATAGAATGCCTTGTTATTTGAGCTAATAAGCGCATGACCAACATTTGACAAAATCAAACCTCAGAAAAGTCCATG
>BQNB010107358.1:12494-23188 GCA_026074375.1 Tanacetum coccineum | reverse complement strand
CTAGATGGGTTTGGGTCTAGTTGGGTTTGGGTCTAGATGGGTTTTGGGTCTAGTTGGGTAAATATTTTTATGGGATGAGTCTAGTTGGGTATCCTTTAATATTTATAGATGAGTCTTGTTAGGTATAGCATTTTTCATCCGTTTTTTGACGTTTTTATACGTTTTCAACCGATTTTGACCGATTTTGGCCGTTTTCGACCGATTTAGACCGGTTTTGACCGACTTCGACCGATTTCCACCGACTTCGACCGAATTCGACAGATTTCGACCGACTTCGACAGATTTCGACCAATTTCCACCGATTTCGATCGATTTCGACCGTTTTCGACCGTTTTCGACCGATTTCAATCGTTTTCGACCGATTTCGAGCTATTTTAACCGTTTTTGACCGATTTCGACCATTTTCGTCCGTTTTCAACCAATTTTGATTAGTTTCAACCATTTTCGAGCAATTTTGACTAATTTCGATCGTTTTCTATCGTTTTTCCACCGTTTTCCACCGATTTCGATCATTTTCGGCTGATTTAGATTGATTTTGACCGTTTTCTACCGTTTTCCACCATTTCCACCAATTTTGATCGTTTTCTATCGATTTCGATCGATTTCGACCGTTTTTGATCGGTTTCGTCCGTCTTAGACCGATTTTGGTCTGTTTTTGACCGATTTTGACCTTTTTGACCGTTTTTGATCGTTTTTAACCGTTTTCGTGCGTTTTTGACCATTTACATTTGTTTTTGCACGTTCTCGTACGTTTTCAAGTTCTTTTGAACAGTTTTGAATGTTTTCGTCCGTTTTTAAACGTTTTTGTACGTTTTCGTCCATTTTGTACGATTTTGTTCGTTTACATACGTCCTTCTTCGTTCTTCGTTTTCTTACGTTTTATTCGTTTTTGTGCATTTTGTACGATTTTATACGTCTTCATACGGTTTTATACATTTGTTTAAAAAGTACTAAATCGTATGAAAACGGATAAAACGTTTGAAAACGTTCGAAAACATATTTAAGCATAGAAAAACATAGAAAACGAACAAAACGAACAAAAATGGACGAAAACTTAGAAATATTGAAGGTTAATGTTTTCCTTGATTATAACTGATAACAACTATGCTATATATAGGATACAAGAGATTATTCTAGAATAATAACAATGGGCTTGGGCCTAATACAAATCAATAAGTAATAAATGTTTATTGATGATTTGACTTTGAATATTGACTTGACTGTTGAATGATGAATCTTGCCTTGACTTATATACGGCTAATATCTAAAAATATATGACTAATACGCCCCTGCAGTTTGAGCGGGAGGAGGACGGACGCTCAAGCTGGAGCGAAAATCTTCAAATAAAGCCGAAGGAAGACCTTTGGTGAAGATATCAGCATACTGAAAATGAGATGGAACATGAAGAATCCGAACATGACCAACCTTAACCATATCACGAAAGATAGTGACTTTGAATAGAGAGGACTCTTTAATTGACAGTTGAAAAGATACAGGGCAACGAACGTGTCACAACACTTCCAAATAAGCCTCGATAGTATACTACACCAACAACGGCAACACAACTCCCCACACCCATCCACCAACAACCGCCCCTCCCCAACACACCTCCCCCATCCTAAATCCTTAGCGCTCGTGCGGCTGCCCGCCTCTCCAGCATCTACTACAAAACCCACACACAACAACACACCCCCCAATCACTCTCCTAACGGCAGACCTAAGGAGCAGAAAAAAGCACACAACAAAAACATAACAGAAAATGAAATGGAAACCCTGACGTAAAACTATCGAACCTTCACCAGCCGTAACACCGACCATATCACGAAAAAAATGGATATCAATCATCCTCCATATATATGATTGGTGCGTTGATGTTGAAACAGGATTGGCCAACATATAAACAGAAGCACTAACGTTATCAACAATAAACCTAGAAGTACATTTTAAGAGAAGGAAGTGTAACTCACGAAGGAGATTGCGAATCTAAGCAGTCTCGGCAACAACATTAGCAACACCTCGATATAAGGTAGGATCGACTGGAACACACAAACAAAAACCGTACCGCATGACGGCCAATTTGGAGTCCAAATGTCAACCAACTGGTGTCACCAGACGGTAACAATTAACCATATTTAAATACCATAAATGAGCACCTGCTCCAAGAGAGCTGAAAGAGCATACTACAGATACATCATTTAAAATAAAAGAAAATAAGGAGGAATAAGGTGGGGGAAGGACAAAAAGTAATCCTGCGAGCGGGAGTTTGGACGAACAACAGATATGACAAGAAATAATATTAAGTTAAAGAGAGTTGCCCACACGCGCAACCGCCGACCACACCCCCCCCCCCCACAAAAACCATATTGTGTACCTCTCTACACACCAAACAGATCCTACTCCCAACATCCTCCCCTCCGCATATCTTCACCACACCCCCCACACCCCCACACACCACGATCCCCCCAACCCCCCACTCCCCACCTCCCTCCCCCCTCCTCCCACCCAGATAACGATACACACTTAGCAAACACAGCCACTACGGATACACACCAGCCCCGAGAGGCATAGCTAGCAAAACCACCCGCACAACCCACCTCCGGGAGTGCATATATTCAGACTAAACTATATAGTGAACCAAGAATCTCAAAAACAAGAAAAACATGGTGAGGATAACCAATGAATCAACAAAAAACAAACATAATCCGGGTGGGCTAAACATATAACGAAGCCGACCAGTAAAGTCATCGTTAAAGAAAAAGCAAGATCTAACATCAAGTTGGAGTAATGATGGGCCGAACATCGCATGACTAGACACCAACAAGGAAGCTTAGAACCGTTAAAATAGAAAACCTCACGCACCAACCAACCCGGATATTATACACCAAACTAAAAGTCTCAATCACAACAACATCAAAACAACACCAAGCCTCTGCTCCAATGTACTAAGCGTGTGCAGACTAACTACCATTAAGCAACTAATAACCGATGCGATAGCCTATATAGCTACAACAACGTCACCTTCATCATGAAACTTATGCTTAAAATAACCACATGTTATATGAACGCGAGGTATAAGACATTCGAGAGACCATGGTAGCAATTAACTAAGTACCATTGTTTTATTTAAAAACTAGCCATATTATACTCTCGACATCATAGCATTAGAAAGACCAATTAGGCTTTTAAAATAAAAGAAAGCAAGAAAAAACGGCGAGCGAGATAAGGATAGAAAAAAATGTGAAAAGTGGTGAATAGATAAACGATCGGATAGGTTTAAAAAACCCCCCCCCCCGGAATCCCAAACCACCTGCAAAATCCTAACCTCCTCGCTCCCCTTAATCGCTCCCCAATCGTTATTCTTTTTATAACTCGATTTCACCTGCCCTATACATTCCATCTATTACTGCTTTGGGTGTTGTCCTTTACGACCGGATTCACATTGAAAAAGTGGAACAGAACTAGTGTCAAAGCGAGCTTTGGCGTTGGCCGGGACTATCTACTCCTTCCCCCCCAATGAAAAATATTTATTAAAGAAGTTCTTAAAATATCCACTTAGTAGGTCCACCTATTAACTTACCCCCCGCCTTAACACATTTCAAAAATTTTCAATTTTCACACAATCAAACAAATCTAAAAATGTAACTAAAAATTCAGATCTTTAATAATTTGAAAATTCCAACCCTTTCATATCATCTACGCCCCTCTTAGCTTTCCTCATGATACTACACACTCCCACTATTACTTTGTCTTTTTCCACTTTGCCTTTCCTTCTTTTTTCTTTCTCCCCTTCTGCGTGCGCGTGGCGGGGTCTTCTTATACCCACTCAAATCACAGTTCCCCAATTAAAACCACCCGCTTATCCCATGGTGCTCTCTCTCCATCCAAAATAACTAACCCTCCACCCACCATCGAATGAACCGGAGAGATAGTCAGGATAAAAAAAAAAATCCTAAAAAGATGCAAGGGGTAGCACGAGGGGCAAATTGTAGGGTGAGATGAAGGGTGGAGGTAAGCAAAGACAATCTTAAAATCTAAAAGATTGCAACAGCGAGAGTAGTCATGCTCTTTGGGTGAAAGATTTAGAAGAAAGGAATTACATTAGTTCATGGCATTGGAAGGAAGAGGTTAAGTAGGTAGGGTAAGTCCATATGGAGTGCCTCAACCAATACCCAATAGGACTTGGAAGGAAAAAGCATGAAAAAGGAGAGTGTGGCGAATGATATTATATATGATGGGGTTTCGTGAATACAATTCAATCGCATTAAATTAATGTATTAACCATATGATGTAGAAGAGGATTTGTTATTATAGTGGGGCAAGAAGCGGTAGTTGAATGGGCCATGCGAAAGCAAAAAAAAGATGTTGTGTAGATGATAATTGGTGTCGAACAAACTAGGAAGCTTGTTCCAATGTCGGAACTCACACCACCCACCCGCAATGTCGAACTCTGCAACCACCGCCTGATCCACACATTAGAAAAACACTTAATGTCAACATTTTTAAATAAATTTGATTTTGAACGATTTTTTTCGAAAATGCACAACAAATTTATTCAAACAATATCATCAGATTATGTTTAAAGGGGATAATAGATCCACGAAATAAGATGAGAGAATGATCAGAAAAGAACATATATTTGAAAAACCACTTGAATCTAACAATTGGAGAGGGAGAGGTTCCACAAATTAATTGGATAATATCAAAACAATAAAACTAGAGATAAACTATGAAAGGGAATGCTTCACTATGTTTTACCACTTAAAACCAAGTTGAACAAAAGCATGGTTCTCATGGCAATGACAAGTGAATACCTCTCTTTATTTTTTTATTTTACATGAAATTAAATAAAAAAACTAGAAGAGAGAGAAAACGAAGAGCAACATCATCACCCTTCATTCCATCCCCGGGATGACCGAAGTGCATTTGAATGCCTAAAAGATAATGAGGAAAAGTGGAAAAAAAAGCATTAGTCAACGGAAGAGAAACAAGGCAAGTTAAACTCTGGATATAGAAATCGCCCGAACTGTCACATCGATAGGAGGAAATGGCGAGTTAAGAAATCCTTCACAGAGAAACCAAAGGCAGTTCAAATACAATGGTGTTAGTTAGTATCTTTTAGTAAAATGACGAACAAGTAAAAGAGGATTTTTAAATGATATTAGTAGTTACAAAAAAATAAAGGACATTATGAAGATTAAGGGGTGAGTAGAGATGGAAATAATGCTATGTGTCCCGGTGTTGGTAACAGGAATAGAGTAAACCGTCGCCTAACATTAATGAGAGTGGGTATAAAATAGATAACGCGAATGTCAAAAGAGTACATAAATTAAAATGAGCACATTACGAATTTAAATTGTGAAGTGTGCAAACCAATACACCCCTGTACCACAAGGTTGGGGAGTCGTGCAACTTCAAGTGCTTAGAACCAAACTTGGTAAGGAAATGGACTAAGACGGATGGATAGCAAGCGCAAAACCCCGAAATACCTTTGGCTGTTTGAGGGCAACTATAAGAGTTATGTAATTAGCTGGACCGGTTGCTTGCTGCATTTTAGCTGTTTGGGGGCTGTACCATATCAATGGCGCTGGTGTGAGTGGGAGACCGACAAAAAAGAACCAGTTGGAGGTGTGTCCGCTGTTGAACCTACCCCATAAGAGAAAGGGGTGTGTTGGTTTGATAGGGCAGTAAGGGTAGACCATGCTGAATAAGTATAAGGCCCCAGCCGAGAAGAGTTGAAAGACAGAAGGGGGAAAAGCGCCACAATGCAATGCCTATGTTCCTATTAAAACTTGGAAGAAAAGACGTGGGCTTCGAACCGCAAAATTCCTACTAAGAACCAATATTATTTAAACCCTGGTACCTGCAATTTTTAGGCGGTCATGAATAACTATGCATCGATCACCAAATTCCACATGTCCCTTTAATTAAATGGATACAAAGATGAGGGAGATTAGCGAGGGCTTTTATAATTATCCTGGTTTAACCTCTTATGTATGTTTTGAAACATAGTTTGGATGCCAAAAAGAACCGTATGGAGAAACTCTTTAAGCTAAAAAATTATTTATTACTTAGCTACCAAGCTACTAGCTACATTGAGAAAACGGGAGGAAGCTTTCCCCAAGCGAACTTAAAAAGACGTGAAGCAATCATTAATTATTAAAAAAATAGGAAATCATTAAACAAAAAAATACGTCTACACAAAAACAACAAAGACAAACAATCGAACGATAAGACCAAAACAAACCAAAAAAAACTCAAAAAAACAAAAAAACTTTCCTCCCCCTTAGTGCCCCCTCTGCCCTAAACCCACCACACCCCAACCTGTGCTGGTGCCGTATAACCCAATTAACCCCCCGGGCCAACCCAACCTCCCCCCCCGTTACTCACTCCCCCCCCCCCACCCCCACCCACACTACCCACAAAGTCCCAAGAAGCAATCCTAGAGTCCCTCACAGCCGCGGCCCCCACAACAACATTAGAACCACAGCCCCGTGCTCCCTAAAAAAAGTTACACTGACACCTAAACACAACCAAGGTTTATAAAAAGCCTAACCTCCATAGACACAATAAGGAGCAAATATTCATTGACGGACATCTCATGGTCAAACTTGATGAGACGAAGCCTCATTATCAAGATTGATTGCCCTAAGCAATCTTTGTTGTCCATAAAACAATTCTTTCAAAAACGATCCCATAGAGCTTTTAGCATTAACCACGGTGTGGTAACGACTTGGCTCTTTCGTTTTGAATTGCGAATGTCACAATAAGGGATCCAATGGATCCACATCTTTATTGAGGATCAACAAGTTGACAAAAAAGACCATTCCGGTTAGTAAGATGCTTTTTTGTTTCAACATAGGGATTTGAACCGAGGCTCCCCAAAGTATGAATGAGTGAAAAAGAGCTCACGAGATGTAGTTATGTTATTTCTAGGTCTAAATTATAATTGTACTTAATGAACTGGGGAAGTCTAAACATAATAATTAACTGGTTGAAAAATGTGGGGATGTGGTGGTGGAGTGTAGTACATCACACGGCCATGGATGCCGCATTGGAGATATTGTGGTGTAACGTATAGATAGGACGACGGAAGTGTGAAGAAAAAAAGAAGAGGGGATGCAAAGATTATGGAGAATATTAAGGAATATATGAAAGGTTGTTTATACCATATTTGAAGTGATAATGTATTTCCTTGCATTATAACAGATAACAAATATCCATAAAATTATTATACACGAGTTTTCTAGACAAATAACAATTGGGCGTGGGGCCAAATACAAATCCAATAAGTAAATAAAAGTGTATGATTGTGATGAGTAACTTTGAATATGTGACTTGACTATTGAATGATGAATCTTGCCTTGACTTATATACGGCTAATATCTAAAAATATATGACTAATAAGAAAAACATAAGAATACGTACAAAAAGGTAAGGAAACGGTCGAAAACGGACGAGAACGTACGAAAACATAAGAAAATAGATAATAATGTATGAAAACAAAAGAAAATATAGGTAAATGGACAACAACGTATAATAACATTCAACAACGGACAAAAAAGGTTTAAACCATTCACAAACGTTCGAAAACGTGGGAAAATGGTCGAATTCGGTCGAAAACGGTCAAAATCTGTCAAAATCGGTGGAAAACAGTCAAAATCGGTCAAAAACGGTCAAAATCGATTGAAAACGATCAAAACAGACGAAATCGGTCGAAATCAGTGAAAATCGGTCAAAATCAGACGAAAACAGACGAAATCGGTAATAAACGGTAAAAAATGTGTGAAATCGGTCGAAAACGGTCTAAATCGATCGAAAACGAACAAAATCGGTCGAAATCGATCGAACACTGTCAAAACGGTTGAAATCGGCCAAAAACATGCGAAATCGGTCAAAATCGGTCAAAAACTGTGGAAAACGGTCGAAATCGGTCAAAAACGTGCGAAATCAGTCGAATTCAATCAAAAATGGTCAAAATCAGTCAAAATAGGCTGAAAGCGGTCGAAATCGGTGGAAATCGGTCAAAAACGAACGAAATCGAACGAAATCGGTCAAAATCGATCAAAAATGATCAAAATTGGTCAAAAACGGTCGTGATCGGTCAAAAACGATGGAAAACAGTCGAAATCGGTCAAATTTGGTCAAAATCCGTAAAAATCGGTCGACATCGTTAGAAAACGGCCGTCGAAATCGGACAAAATTGGTCGAAAACGGTCGAAATCGGTCGAAAATGGACGAAATCGGTCGAAAACAACGGTCGAAATCGGTCGAAAACGTATAAAAACGTTAAAAACGGATGAAAAATGCTATACCCAACAAGACCCATCTATAAATGATAAGGGAGACCCAACTAGACCCATCCCCTAAAAATATTTACCGAACTAGACTCATCTATAATATTAAGGGAAAAATGCTAGACCTATCTAGACCCATCTATAAATTTAAGAGAGACTCATCTAGACCCATCTATAATATTAAGGGAGAAATGCTAGACCCATCTATAAATTTAAGGGAGACACATCTAGACCCATCCCTTAAAATTATTTAACCATCGAGACCCAAATTTAACCAATGGGTTTAAAATTGCCACCTCTAAACAAGCCCTTTAGCCCTGGATCTTGTGCTAGTAGTTGTTGTAGGTTTAGCACTCTTCAACTCTGCCAGTGCTTGAGCCAAAGTAATTTCAACATCAGTTATTAAAGCAGTACTAACTGGAATTGTACTAGCAGTACTAACGGTCGTAGCAACAGTATTAACTTGAGCAATATTATCTTTCTTACTATCAGGAACTCTTTGTTTTACAACAAATTCTTCTTCACCAGCAAGATCACTTACATCAAACATTATATCATCACCATACCTCCCCTGAGTTTCATCAACCAATGTAATCTCTGCATCTTTGTTAAGAATCATTTAGCCCATCTAGGATAATAATAACAATGAATGATATAAAGAACAGCGGAATAACAAATAACATCAATGTTATGAACAAGGTTTTTATTCATAAACTATATCCCCAAGATCAAATGATCCTTGAGGCTAAACTAACTAATACACTATTCGACTTTAATCAGTCGACTATGCTATTGATTCGGGGCATTTATATATATATAATATATAAGCAAACACTCAACCAATTACCTTTGCACAAGGAATGGTTAAAAGTTCACCAAAATAAAATATATATGTATCCGGAAGTATGATTTCCCGGGTCGTTATGTCCCAACGAGGCTTGAATAGAAAATCGAATGACGGAGTAATGATTGATGTTTGAATATGACAAAGGTATGATTGGTTTTCTATTTCTACAAGTTAAATATGCAAAAACGATTAAATAAAACCTAAAAACGAAAGCTAAATAACTTAAAACCTAAAACGGGCACCAAAAACGAGGGCTAAAAACCTAAATTTTTTATAAAAATTACACTAAGTGGAGAAAAAGTGCAGAAATTTAACAAAATTAAAAGCCCCAAAATTTATCTAATGTTTAAAGCTTAATTAAATTAATTAAAACTAAACCTAACTAATAATTAAACTAAAACTAACAAGGACTAACAATGGACTAACGACATGGACTATTTGTGACAAAGACCAAAATAAATTCTTTTTTTCCCTACCCTGAACCCAAAAAGTACCCGAATTTAGGTCCAAGTCCCTAAACAGTGCTGGATTTTAAAAGTCGTTTTTAGCCAAAAACGCAAAACACGAAAGTTGTTCACAACATTTCTTTAAGCAACTTTAATAAAGAACACCTTGCGAAAATAAGCACCTTATAAGCTCCAAAAAGCCGAATAAGCTGCTGATTGCAGAAAGTTGCTTAAACTTTTGTTTTTTGTATATTGGCGCAACACTACATAACTCAAAATAAGCTCAAATTCAAAAAGGACGATGTTTTGGAAAGCTTATATGTTGTGCTTTAATCTGATTCCAAAAATCTTTTTCAACCAAACACAACTTAACCAAACTCAATTCGCATCAAAAGTAGGTAAGAACTTCTAACTTTTTCTTAAATTAAGCCAAATTCAAAATAAGCTAAAATCACCAATAATCCAAACTTAAAAGTGGTGCTTCTTGAAATAAGCCATTAATAGATATTCCTTATTAAGCCCACCCATTCACTTTTTTAAATAAGCCACTGAAATAAGCACAATAAGCACAAATCACTACACTACTATTTTTTAAGCACTTTTAGACCTAAAATAAGCTACTGAAATAAGCTTAAAACTTTAAACAAACCTCAAAACAGATTTAGTTTTCACCCTCCAATGAGCCTATGGCTCAAAAAATCAAAACACAAAACAATCTAACTATCCCAAAAGTGAGATCAAAAATTGGTGAACTACCGGTACTAACTAAAAGTTAGTACCGCTAGCTTTAAAAGTTAGTACCGCTAGTTCTAAAAACCTCTTAAAGTTTTCAAAAGTCATTTTATTCAAGCTGATTTGATTCCTAATTGTTAAAAACAGATTATCAAATGACAAAATAAGGTACTTATGAACAGATTTCAATCAGTGATAAGCACTTAAGTAAGCTAAATTAATCTAACAGTATTAACTCAAAACTAACAGTTTTATTAAATGAAATAACAGTACTAACTAAGAATGTTGCACTAATCACTTTTAAACTAACAACTAAGTAAGATAAGCATTAAACATTCTGATAAAGCACAAATAAGTAAACATAAGTAACAAATA
>BQNB010107358.1:0-10080 GCA_026074375.1 Tanacetum coccineum | reverse complement strand
AGGATTAATGTGTCTAGGTCTTAGGAAGAAGTAACGCCTAAGTCTTAAGAATGATATGCCACATCGAAAGAAGAAATCATTGCACTAAATAAACAAACAAACGTTCTAATCGGATTAATAATGGTTAATACAATTTTCTTATATTTGGCTTAACCGCTCTTTGATCTTCTGTTAATTTGCTTTCTGTGGGTTAAAGTGTCTTGAATTGATCTTTGTCACCACCAAAACTGTGCCAGTCTCTCAGGCTGAAAAACCCCCCTTTATCCATTAGAATTAGGATTAGGACTAACATAGGGCTAGCATAGGTTTAGATTAGAATAGAACTAACATAGATTAGATAACAAAGATATTAATAAATTGATAGATTTAACCTCGCTTCAAGTGTTTGACACCCTACTTACCACGAATCTACCATCGACCGGGTACACTGCCCGTTAGAGTGTGTTTTCTGGTTTAGTCAGCAAAATATAAATTTAAAACTTGAAACGTAAATATATACCACACAACGACACACATCAAGTTTTTGGCGCCGCTGCCGGGGAGTGAAAATTAATCTTAATTTTTATTTAATATTTTGGTTTTTAGATTTAGATTAGATCACCCTTAGAAGTAGTGTAATTTAGATTAGTGTATATTTGTGTATATTCTTATATAATATGTATATTTGTATATTTATCTTTAATTTTTTGCTTGTATATTTGTGTGTTTAATTGTTTGCGTATTTAATTTTTTTCTTAATACACTATTCTGGTCGACAATTGAATACGACGTATCCAATTCCATCGGATACGGCGTATCCAGTTCCCTGTCCAATACAGCGTATTCATTCAACTGATTAATATGGTGTATACATCTCTATTGAATACGGCGTATCGATCCTCTGATAAAATTATTTTCTATTGTCAAATTTAAAGCTCAAAATTTTTATATATACCTTTCTCCGCTGGTTCTACTGATATTTTTTTGGGTATTTTTCAGTAAGAATGACAAAGGTTATCAAAGGAGAGTTCGAGAGAATTAAGGACATTAAGATCGAAGATGTTTCGCCCACTTGCGAAACACCACTTGAAATTTTCAATATGGAAGTCAGTTGATTATGCGGAATGGTTAATGATTTATTCACATATGAAGTTGAAGCTGCTAACATTCCTTGTAACTCGAAAATTGACGACGATTCAAAGGATGAAGCTGATGATGACATGGGGTATGATCTGTCGATATTGCATTTATTGAATGGTTAGGCTCAAAATTCTTCAATTACAAGACAATGGATCAATATACTATGAAAGCATTATGGATGTACTGGATCAGAGGAGATGATGAAGTAGAGCTTACTGATGAGGAATCTTCTGACAATGAAGATGATGTTGCTGTCTTCAGAATAGACACTAATTTATTTGACTATGAGACACCACTCTGTTCAGCATTTAATGATTTTAATTACCTTCTAAAAGTAGACCCGAATTTGCTTACAAAGGATATTGAGGGATTCAAAACCTTTGATGATTACAAGAATGATTGGATCTAAGAATGGAACAAGGATGTACCATAGGTGTACGAAAAACCATGGCACGATAAAGGAATAGGGAAAGAGCCAACACCAGTTAAACATACTTGTAAGCATTTCAACTATAAAACTGGATGTTTAGAATGGCCAACATGTAGTTGGAGAGATGATGGATATTGTAATGGAGGTAACTTACCTGGAATTTACATGATCGGAAACCAGCTCCATTATCAGGATTACGAATGGTATGAGGCTTCAGAAGACTGTGAACTGAAAGAAGAAGCCTTATGGAATAAAGCGATAATGGAAGGATTAATAAGAGATGATGATAACGATGAGTCACGCTATGAACAGAGGAAGAGATGGGACGTCTATACGAACTGTGACGATGCTTATCATGAAGAAAAATAAAGCTCGTGAGCTACCGGTATGCACAATAAAAAGATACATAATGATCAAGTATTCGTTCAATGACGAACAAGAATATGTTGTTGTAAAAGAGGACGAATACAACGATGTAACTAACGCAAGAAAAGCAATCACAAGAGAAAGAGGCGTGCCAAAGCTTACCAAGAAATCTTTCAGAAAATGGACAAGGATGGATGGTGACTAGAGCCAAGTGAAAAGAAGCTAAAGACAAGTCTAACTTAAAGACTTCGCTGTAAACAAAAGTGCTTCCCAGGAGACAACCAGGATTGTTATTTAATTTTATCGAGTCTGTCTTCCCAGACATCAATACGGCGTATCTGCCCCATACCATACGCGTATTGATTGTCTGGACGCTATTTTATCAGTCTTTTACTTTTTATGCCACTTTAAAAACATTATTGTAGTTCGTAATAGGGTGTATTCATTAATCTAAATACGGGTATCCACAGACTGTGGCCTTGCGATTTAGTTTGTTTAGTTTAGTTTTCAAGGAACGGTAGCTGTTCAAGATAGGAATGGCAGTCTTTCCTATTTATACAGGACCTCGTGAATGAAATATCGACGAAGTTGGTGAAATGCATATTTTCTGGAATTCTATGTGTGTGTTGTTCGTGCTAGGATTCAGACGCTTTTCCAGTTAAAACTTCAAGGTGGCTGTTCAACACACAATCTTGCTCATAAACGCAAATTGAAGAATCTACCAAGCAAATATCAGAGGAGTTTCTCATTCCAATTCTTGTTAATTCCCATATTTTTAATGTTTTATCTATACAACGAGGACATTGTATAATTCAAGTGAGGGGATGCAATTAGAATGTTTACTTGTCCTATTTTTGCACATTAAAATGATTAAAATGCTTAAATTATGCTCAAATTTAAAAAAAATTCAAGCATACTTTTGTGAAAATTACTTCATACATAACCGCACAAAACAACCCTTGTTAGATATTGTGAGGATTTAGCCTATCCATTTCTAAATGTTGTGCCAGTGATGTAGTGGACTTTAGAACTTGGCTTGGTATATCTATTCGAGACCATAATAATAAGTATTATGAATTTAATTATAGTAACTTGTTTAAATTGGTAAATTTTAAGATTACACCCAAATCGCCTTTCCATTTTGTTTATTAACTAACTACACCGGTTAGTTAACCTCCAGTTTAAACCCTTTTCCACTCTCATCTTTAGAGTGAAGATCCACTAGAACAACCCGTAGAGCCAATCCTTTAGGAACTACACCAATTATTTGTTTCGTTACACCCTTACACCTTAACCTACCCTGTTAGATTAAGTTTAATTTACATTTGCTAGTTGCTTAAAGTGTAAAGTTTGTATTTCCCGAGTCTTATGACATTTTCTATCTTTGGTGCGGTTGGAAATTTGCACATTTCAAATGGGAATGTATATTATAGTCAAAACTCATGTGATTTTACTACCATCACAATTATTGGTGAGTCCGAAGAAAGAAGGAACTATCGAAGGAATTATCCAGAATTATTATGATCGTAAAGATGGTGAAACTACTCTGAGTTTCGTATATAGTTATACTGTAAAAAAATCTAAAAAATGAGAAAAAAAATGCAACAAAAAAAGAGAAGGAAAGTTTAAAGATAATCATTTTGCAAAAAGCATTACCGAAGGAATTACACGAAGGATTGATTATTCATTGATACTCAACAAAAGTCAATGATGTAGAGTATTGTACAAAGTGGAAGATATCGCCACTTACCTTGTAGAGTATGTAAAGTTTTGGATGATTGGGAAGTTGACCGTTACAGGAACGCCAACTTAGGTTGTTGTTTTTGATCGATGATCAAGACGTTGTAAATAGTCGTGTCTTTATCATGGTAACGGTCAGGAAAAAGTGTCTAGCAACTTGTATCTTAGTCTTAATCTATTTGTTTCTTGATTTTTATTTAACAACAATTTACTTCCCTCTTACCTAATGATTAACCATGGGTTTTACGCGAATGAGGATGTGATCGAGCGTGCATTCTATTCTGTCATTACGGCCATGTATGCATGTCTCAACTACCTTGTTGGTTTATTACTATTGGTGAAAGTTAGAAGGTTCCTACCCTATATCATTCTTCATCCTAACTGTTGGTTAAATTCGAATGGGGATGTGATCGAACACACATGTCTATTCCGTCGTTACGGCCATGTATATGTGCTTTAGTTGCCCTGTTGGAGTGGTACTTCTGGTGAAAGATTGTAGAATGATCAACCGTAAGCCTTTCCATACAAAAACTCATATTTACCTTTATAAACTTGTTACTCCTTGGCTTTAGTGGTGGAGATGTGTATCCTTGCCAAGCTTATGATAGAATACTCGTCATGACCGAGCAATTGAGCGAATTAGTTACATGTTACCACATAGATTAGTTGAGTGATTTGAGTGTTTTCATCTTCCTATTTTATGAGGTGTTTGGTTGTGTACTTGTAATAGATCGAATAAATGCTTTAATGAAAAATATCCTTAGGGATACATTTTTATAAACTTCTAAAGGCTACTTGAGGACAACTATGATTCAAGTAGGGGATATTTGATGACATCAAATAACGTCTATTTTATAGCATCATTTATCCCATGTTATTAACCCACTTTGTATAGTTATTGCAAAGAATTGTTACTTAATAGTTTATATTTGAGAATTGCAGTAATTATGGAGTAATTGGTAAAAGTAAGCAAAAGGCGCGCATTCTGGATCTTAAATGAAGATATTTTGAAGATTACTATTCTGAAGACCAATACGCCATATCCATCAAAGAATATACGGTGTATCCGTGCCTGCACTCATCAAAGACCACAGAAGGATAAAGATCAATACGCCGTATCCAAAGAGACTCAATACGCCGTATTCAAGATATAGTATTTAAATATTCTGGAAGATATCAAGCGTGGTCCTACTCCAAGAAATCCCTAATACGCCGTATCTAACACTTGGATACGCCGTATCCAACCAATTTCCAGACCTTATAAATAGAAAACTCAAAAACAAGTTTTCAGTTTGCTAAATCATATTCTCGATACCTAAACTATAAAAGTTGATTTTCAAAGGCAAAAAGATCAGAAGAGGTCGAGCAACATTATCAATTCCATAGGAAATAACGTGTAATTCCATATACTATAGTAATCTTTTGGTTTTTGGTATCATTCATTAACTCGGTTAGTTTACCTTGGCCAAATTATTGCTTTTGTATTTATTTTGATGTTTGAAGGCTAATACCTTTAGGTATTAGCCATTGTTAAGAAGATTTAAAAGTTTGGTATTTGTTTTTTTCTCGCTTCTTGAATTATCAATGTATGATTGTTTTCATGTTTATCAATTTATTACTTGTTTACGCGCTTTGTAAGGCGGACCTATTCATTTCAATGGATCTAGTGGTACACAGACATGTAGTTCTAGGAGTCTGGGATTAGCTCTTCCCTTCTAGTGATTTATACATCTAGAAATATAGTTACAAAAATATTGTCCTTCTAAAGTCTGTGTCTAGGATAAGCTTCGGCTTAACTAGTTAATTAGATATTGCCCATGGTTTTATTGATCGATTGACTAGCAGGTGACCATAGATGTGTGTGTGTGTGTGTGTGTGTGAACGTTCTGATTCCATTAGATAGTTGGACAAGTGGACTACTAGTGTATAAATTGCCATTAAACGGTAAGTGGGTAAAGTCTCTATGAGCTAAGATTTAACAAGATCACCATTGCTTTAATCCCTAAGATAGATTATAATTAGCAAATAAGGATGCTTTATGCGGATGCTTTAATTATGATAGAATTAATGTGTCTAGGTCTTAGGATGATGTAACGCCTAAGTCTTAAGAATGATATGCCACCTCGAGAGAAGAAATCATTGCACTTAATAAACAAACCAACTTTCTAATCAGATTAATAATGGTTAATACAATTTTTTTATATAAGGTTTGACTGCTCTTTTAACCTTTTTTAATTAGCTTGTGTGGGTAATAGTTCCTTGAATTGATTGTAGTCACCAACCAAACCGTGCGAGTCTCTCAAGCTAAAAACCCCCTTTTTTTCCCGTTAGAATTAGGATTTAGACTGACATAGGTTTAACATAGGTTTAGAATAGAATAGAATTAACATAGAATAGATAACCAAGATATTAATTAAATTGATAGATTTAACCTCGCTTCAAGTGTTCGACACCCTACTTACCACGAAACTACTACCGATCGGGTACACTACCCGTTAAAGTGTTGTTTTTGGTTTATTCAGCAAAATATAAATTTAAAACTTGAATCAATAAAATATACACCACACAATGACACATCAAGTTTTTGGCACCGTTGCCAGGGAGTGAAAATTAATCTTGATTTTTATTTGATATTTTGGTTTTTAACATTAGATTAAGCCCTTAGGAGTAGTGTAGTTTAGAATAATTTGTATTCTTGTTTATTGTGTTTGTGTGATACGACTTATTCAGTCTTCTGAATACGACGTATTGGTTATTTAACTATTTTTCTAGTAAGATTGTTTTAGGATGGATGATCCCAACATGACTATGAAAGAATATATCAAGCTTGAAGAAGAAAAAGCTCGTATGCGTGGTTGGGTGTTTAACTGGCAAACTGCTACATATGGGAAGATCAGGATTGATGACAATCTTCATAACCTTAGCTCTGTGAAAGTTGAATTCCCAGCTATAGTCATTAACGATGCCTTTGCACCACATGATGCACTTCAGTGCAAATCTCAAGTAATTACTCCTTTCAACGATGAAATCAACTTTAGAATATCATTTGACGAATCCGATGATGAGGATTACATAATAATTTGTGACAAAAACTCGTTTTTTTATAAAATGATTTATGTCAACAATTTGAAAACGGATTCAGAAAATGATAATGAAAAAGTCATGCCTTCAATTCCATCACCTGAGCATGCGGTCAATTATTTTGATGATTTAGACTACTTTAAATATTTTGAGAAAGAATTTCCAGTCATTGTTTATAATGATGCTCAAACGTCTAAATTAAATTTTTTAACTGAACCCACTTTAAGTCCTCAACACATCGATGAATTTAATTTGAAATATGAAACATCATTATCCGAATGTGATGAATAGGAACAAAACATTTTAAACTTTAATGATCTATTTTCTTTTAACGTAATTTATCCTGGTGAATTAAAAACGGATACGGACAATGATAATGATAAAGTCGATATTGAACACTCTTCGAGGGATTTATCTGTCAAACCATTACCTGATGTAATAAATACCGATGTTGGTGCCTATGCACATGGGTCAAATAAGCTTTTGGAAACAAGTCATGATACATCTAATAAATTTTTCAAAACTGGAATTTTTATCAAGGAATTAAATCTTAATATCATGACTTGTAATTATATTAACAAAGGGATGTCATTCATTTTCCTAATCAAGAATTTGTATGTGCCATTTGGCATCCCGTTCGACCCCAAATTGTTTTATAAGGATGGGATTAAATTGGGGCAAGTCTAACTTAAAGACTTTTCTGTAAACAAAAGTGCTTGCCGAGAGACAACCCGGAATGTAATTTTCAATTTTTATCGAGTCTGTCTTCCCAGACTGTCTATACGGCGTATCCAAACCCCATGGATACGGCGTATTGACTATCTGGACGTTATCCAGTCTTTATTTTTAGCACAGTCTATACGACGTATTCATTAAATGAATACAGCGTATACATGTATCAATACGACGTATCCTGGGGAATGGATACGGCGTATCGACTTCCTGTACAGTTTTAGGTATTTATTTCGAGTCTAAACAAACGAATACACGAAGATAGAATCGCATTTGTTTTCTAAGAATTTATACAGGACCTTGAAAGCAAAGAAATATCGACGAATATTGGTGGAGAATTTACAAATCTGGAAGATCTTGAAGTGTTAGAGTCTTGAAACCTCAAGACGGCTGTTCAACACACAATCTTGCTCATAAACGTAAATTGGAAAATCTACCGAGCAAAATATCAGGGGAGTTTCTCATTCTAATTCTTTTTAAATTCTCGTATTTAATGTTTTATATATACAACGAAGACGTTGTATAATTGGAATTAGAATGTTTACTTGTCCTAATTTCACACTAAAATGCTTAAATTATGCTCAAATTTAAAAAAATTTCAAGCATACTTTTGTAAAATTACATGTTACATAACCCGCACACAATAACCCTTGTTAGATATTGTGAGGATTTAGCCTTAAAGTTTCCAAATGTTTACCCAAATTTCACAAAATATGAGTGTGCCGGTGATGTTTTAGACTTTAAAACTTGGCTTGGTATATCTATTCGAGACCATAATAATGAGTATTATGGATTTAATTGGAGTAACTTGTTTAAATTGGTAAATTTTAGGATTACACCCAAATCGCCTTTACATGTTGCTTATTAACTAACTACACCGGTTAGTTAACCTCCAGTTTAAACCCTTTTCCACTCTCATCTTTAGAGTGATGATCCACTAGAAAAACCCGTAGAGCCAATCCTTTAGGAATTACACCAACTATTTGTTTCGTTACACCCTTACACCTTAACCTACCCTGTTAGATTAAGTTTAATTTACAGTTGCTAGTTGCTTAAAGTGTAAAGTTTGTATTTCCCGAGTCTTGTGTCATTTTCTATCTTTGGTGCGGTTAGAAATTTACACATTGCAAATGGGAATGTATATTAGTAGTCAAAACTCATGTGATTTTACTGCCGTCACAATTAATAGTGAATCCGAAGAACAAAGAACTAACGAAGGAATTATTCAGAATTATTATGATCATGAAGATGGTGAAACTACACCGAGATTTGAAGTTTAGTTAGCAAAAAAAATCAAAAAAATGGAAAAATACAAAAAGAAAGAGAAGGAAAGTTTGAAGATAATCGTTTCGCAACTACCGAAGGAATTACACGAAGGATCGATTATTCGTTGATACGTCTAAAAAATCAACCATGTAGAGTATTGTACAAAGTGGAAGATATCGCCGCTTGCCTTGTAGAGTATGTAAAGTTTTGGGATGATTGAGAAGTTGACCGTTACGGGAACGTCAACTTAGGTTGTTGTTTTTGATCAATGATCAAGACGTTGTAAATAATTGTGTCTTTATCATGGTAACGGTCAGGAAAAAGTGTCTAGCAACTTGTATCTTAAGTCTTAATCTATTTGTATCTTGATTTTTATTTAACAACAATGTACTTCCCTCTCACCTGATGATTAGCTGATGGTTTTACTCGAATGAGGACTTGTTCGAGCGTGCATGTCTATTCCGTCATTACGGACATGTATGGATATCTTAGCTGCTTCGTTGGTTTACGACTTTTGGTGAAAGTTAGAAGGTTCCTACCCTATATCATTCTTCATCCTAACCGTTGGTTAAATTCGAATGAGGATGTGATCGAACAAACATGTCTATTCTGTCATTACGGTCATGTATGTGTGCTTCAGCTGCCTTGTTGGAGTGGTAATTCTGGTGAAAGATTGTAGAATGATCAACCGTAAGCCTTTCCATACAAAAACCCATATTTACCTTTATAAACTTGTTACTCCTTGGCTTTAGTGGTGGAGATGTGTATCCTTGCCAAGCTTATGATAGAATACTCATCATGATCAAGCAATTGAGCGAATTAGTTACATGTTATCACATAGATTAGTTGAGTGATTTGAGTGTTTGCATCTTCCTATTTCATGAGGTGTTTGATTGTGTACTTGTAATAGATCGAATAAATGCTTTTAACGGAAAATATCCTTAGGGATACATTTTTGTATAATTCTAAAGACTACTTGAGGACAAGTAGGATTCAAGTGGGGGGATATTTGATGACATCAAATAACGTCTATTTATAGCGTCATTTATCCCATGTTATTAACCCATTTTGTATAGTTATTGCAAAGAATTGTTACTTAGTCGTTTATATTTGAGAATTGCAGTAATTATGGAGTAATTGGTGAAAGATAGCAAAAGGCGCGCATTCTGGAGCTTAAATAAAGATATTTTGAAGATTACTATTCTGAAGACCAATATGCCGTATCCATCAAGGAAGATACGGCGTATCCGTGCCTGCACTCACCAAAGACCAAAGAGGAATAAGCTCAATACGCCGTATCCAGAGAGACTCAATACGCCGTATTCAAGATATAGTATGTGAATATT
>BQNB010107357.1:0-23188 GCA_026074375.1 Tanacetum coccineum | reverse complement strand
CAGGAAAGTCCCAAGGGCGCAGCGGTATAAGTGTGTGTAAGAAAGGGGGATGTATCGAGAGGTCACGGGTTCGAGTCTTGCTCACCCGGACCTCTTGTCTTTCCCCTTCTTTTTTTTTCGAAAACTCAAAGAAGCAAAGTTGTTAAGCTCGTGGGGCTTAACAACTTTGTCAACTAAAACTTTTTACGAAAAGCACTTAATAAGCTGAAAAATCAGCTTAAAGAGTGGCAGAATAGCTTAAATGCTTAAAAGCTAAAAATGCTAAGTCTTTTTGGGCTTATGGTCGAAATAAGCTGAGACAAAGACTAAAATAAGATAAAGGAGATCTAAACTAACCTAGATAAGCTTAAAAAGCTAAGACCTTAAAGTAAAATAAGCTGTGAAGAAGCTTATGATGACAGAATACTTAAAAGGCAAAAGGGCTTAAAAGCTTAAGTCATTTGGGACATTCAAATAAGCTAGCTAAAGGGAAATAAGCAAACCAACTATCTAACTTAACCTAAAAATCTACTAAAAGCTAAGAAGAGCTTATAAGATAAGCTGACTAAGCTTAAAGTAAATAAGCAGTCCCTACACCTAAGGCATTCAAGAACAGTCAAAGTGCTAGTTTGGCCTTAAAAATAAGCCAACAAATGAGCTTTTTAAAAGCTGAAAATCAAGGGGCTTATACAAGAGCTTATAAGCTCTTGAAATAAGCCAAGAGGTTGGGCTTTATAACACTAAATGACAAAGAAAAAGGGGCTTAAAATCTCCCCTTTGCACCAGGGGAGATTTAAGCTTAACTTGAGTGGCTTATTTGACAGCTTATTAAAAGCTGTCAAATAAGCTCAAATTGCAAAGTAAACTGAAAACAGCTAAAATATTCTAGCTTATGGACTTGTGCAACAAATTTGACATTTTAAAAACCATTTTATATTGCTGAATTTGTTAAATGAAAAAGGGTGGTGAATTTTTTTAAAACTGCTACACTAAGGACTTGGTGAATTTTGACTCACCAAAGTCAAAAGACAAAGAGAAGTTTTGACAGCCTTTTTTAGACACACTAAACACACTCTTTTGATACTCAAACTCAAACCACAAGTGCTTAACTAAATAAGCACTTGTGGTGTTTGTAAAAATCTAACAGTTTTGAAAATGGTTTAGAAAATCTTTGGAAAACAATTTTAAACCCTTAAAACTTTTCAAACAGCTTAAATGAGCTTAAAAGATTAAGCTAAAACTCATTAAAATACCTCAACCCAAACCACAAGTGATTTTGACCCGTTTTTAAGGTTATCCCAAACACCCCCTTAACAATCATTTTGACCCGTTTTTTAAGGTTCATCCCAAAACACCCCCTTAAATTTTGAAAGACGACTTTAAAAACTTATGAAAACTGTTTTAAAACTGAAAATTTGATGCATAATGTACTTAAACTATAATGATTAATATAAAAGCTAAAAGATAAGTGAAATAAGCTCTTAAATGTAGAAACTAAGCTAGTGACGAATTAATGCACTACTTGACAATTTTAAACAAACTAGTATGGAAAACTGTTAATGTAAAGCACCTAACAACCAAACTTACTCGCTAAATATAGCTTTAATATGTACAAATAAGCTGAAAATGAAGCTAAAATAAGCTAAGCTACAAGTAATTAAGCAAAATTTAAAAGTAAAGTACCCTTATAATCCTTTTTACAAAATGATTTTTTTTTGTGAAGACTTAAATAAGCTCCTAAACCTACACAGCTTATATAAATAAGTATAACTAAAGCTATAAAACAATAAGCCATCCAAAATTGCTCATTCTTCCTTAGCTTTTCAATCCAACTAGAACTTGATATTTGCCCTTTTGATTTTTGGTGAGGAATGTTGTAAGAAAAGTGATATATTAGCTTATAAATATGAACTTATGAATTTTTTGAAACACTTAGAACATAAAAGTTAATTCACTGATGCTTTCGATTATCAAAAGTTGCAATTAAAGCAGTCTTTTAAAACTAGGTTTACTAAATAAACTTGTAAGATAATAAATAAAAACTAACCTTAAATTACTTAAAAAAAACTACTTGTAAACTATATGCCACAAATGGCTTGTTCATACAGCCTTTATATTAGGAAGAGGAACTGATGTGAATCTTAGTCTTGTGTTTCTTTTCAACTCACATAAATGGAGATGTGCTACTTGTGAGAGTGCATTGTCAATTGCATCATGTCCCTTCCATTTTCTTGGTCTCCAAGTGGATTGAAATATAAGCCAATTCGGATGAGGTTATGTTGTGGGTTTGGATTGCCAACATGGCAATCCAAGTCGAAGTTGTGGGGTTGGAAGATTGTGTTGGGTTTTGGCGTTGTTATGGACGGGTCTCAACTATGGATGAAAGAGGACGTGTGTGGGGTGGGTGGGAAATGGCGGGAAAGGGGTTGGAAAGTAAATATACAGTGATTTATAGTAAGTAGTGATAGTTTTGGTACTTTGGCAAATCGACCCATACATGGATTTAGCTTATCCTTGACACACATGTCCTTTTAGCTTAGTAACTTTGGGGGACTTGACTAGTCAAGTCCCCAAGAGTTATATAAAATCTTTGAATATAACAGTCCTTGTGTGTTATTCAAGTTTAGGAGGCTTGACATTTCTTGACCCTTGGACTACATCTTTGGTCAATTTGGGCAGAATGCACCTTGGTCCTTCTTTTTCTCTTTTCTTCAATTAAGTTGTAGTTTTAGGGTTTTTGCCAATTCAATATTCTAAAACTTATATTTCTCTGACTTTTTGACTTTTTGGCTTCGGTGGTTGGGTTCTTGGATTGACTTTGGCTCGGATTTTGACTTTTCCTTGCTTTTCCATTTCGAGTCCTGTTTTGTCGATTTGGCTTCGTTTTTTCATCATTTTCTTAATTATCCGTTCCTGCAACATTACAATTAGCAAACAAGCGTGTATTTGGCATTTTATGTCGTTTTTTTGGGTTATTTTAGACTCGGTTTTAAAGGCAAAAGGTATGTGTAATTAAACATCATACCAGAGCCCCTCTTAATTAATTTAAGGGAATCCGACCATTTTTTAAGGGGACCGCCCTTGTATATTAGGGGGAACGCCCAAATAAAACATTATATTTTTTTTCCTATTAATAGTTGGACTGTTTTCATACAGATTTTCTCACCTCTTTGCAATAGTATTTTTCTCAGATCTAAACTCATTCTTTCAAACCTTTTTTCTTGATCACTTTACTGTTTATAAGTTTGTTTTAAATGTAATCCCATCATCCAATCCATTCAAGTGCAAGAGAAGAACTCTCGATATCATTAAGATGCGAAGTTATGTAGTTTAGTTAGTGCATTCGTGACATGTCTTACATTCACAATGTCAAAGATCGAGTCTAGTATTCCATATACTTGTGTAATAGTTAGATCGTGCGTGATGTCATGGTGTGTATAGTTTTAGATCGTGTGTGACTCTTAGTAAGTAGTGTTAGATTGGTGTGATCTAGGTTAGTGTCTGTTGAAGAAGTGTGTAGTTGTGATGTATGTGTTGTGAAGCGTGAGGGTAGTGAAGAAGTTGTGAAGTATCGTAGTAGATTGGTTCTAGTCGAAGATTAGACTCGACATCTAGTCTTAGTGTCAGAAATCAAGTAAGCAAAAGTTGTGTATGGGTTTCACAGCTTAAAGGGGTGTTGACTAGTGTAGTAACTTCTCGTGTTGGGTGTACTCGGGGAGTGGAGTAAGTGCGAAGAGGTAAAACTTCGTGACCGAAACCACTAAACATCATCATCTCTTTACTTTATATGCTCACATTTAGAACTTTATATTTATACGATACAAATTGTTGTGTTGTGTGTATTATAGAGTTTTAATTATGTTTTTATAATGGATTAAATGTGAATATTGTTGTGTGGTTTGTATTGTGTAATTTTCAATGTATTACTATGTGAATATAACTCGTATGAAACACTCACATATTGTGTCACGCATTGATCGGGTTATAAATTGAACGAAACATTTTAAGATTTTTAAATGGAAACGTATTTCACCCTCCTTCTAAGATTTCCTCATTATTGATAAAACAATATACCTTTATGTACAGTGATATAAACTGAAAAGATCTAATATCTTATTTATTATGAATAATACGAGTACTATGGTGTTGTACTAGGTTTAAAACCATAAAGCTATGTATATCAATACGTTCTATGACTATTATGTATTTTAAAATCCATAACCTATGATTCCCCCTCCTTTTATAAACTAAGGAGTCCTTTACAAGATAACTACAAATCCTTTTTAATGTTATCACTTCTTAATATATTTCTAAATAAATAAATATACTCTGATAAGTCAATGCTTTATCACTTATCACACGTCTTTATCCCTTTAGCAGTCTTCGTGGAAGCAGTCTTAAGGTCCTTCAACAGTGTTAAGTTAGTCCGTCCGGTACTAATCTTACTTCTCCGCCGTACTAAATAGTTAATACTGGCAGTTGCTATCTTAAGCCAATACAAAGTATTTGGCCTTGGTGTATAGAAGTACTAAGGATAATGAGTCTATTTTCCCAACAATCACTCCACCGTAAACTTGTGATTTACCTCCAAATCTTCACAGTTTCTTGAATTAAAACTTTGTTTCTGAGAGGATTCTTCCAGACACTTTATACTTCCTTGGTCTTTCAACCTGCTTGAATATCTTCCTATGAGTTTATGGATAATTCGTTATCCTTGTTCCACCTAAGAGTTTTGCAACTAACTTCATGTGTAAGGACTCCTCTTGACAAAGGATATTCCCTTTTCAACTAGCATGTAGATATATATTTCATCCTTGGTAGATTTACACTGATGCACTCCACAGTATCTTACAGTCTCCATGTTATTATCTATTGAATATGTTTTTGTGAAGCTTCCACAATTCATCATCTGTATTTGGTTCAAACAATCTTTTCAACTCAACCCATATTTCTCTTTCTTTGTCTTCTGTTGGTTTAGTTGATGTGAACTTCTCTTTTACTAGACTCCACAGCTTCACTAAGTCTTCTCTGTCAAATGATTTTAGCATATCATCAAAGAATTGATATACCTCAGTGTGATTACCAACTCTGATGATCTTCCAGTACTTCCTAGCTCATTCTGTGTAAATCTCCTAATCAATTATAAGATACTTAGTCTGTAAAGCCTCAACATTCATTCCTTGCTCTGGAACTATTATCATCATTTACTGTATCCTTTCTAGTGACAGTTCTTCTTCTTCTTTATCCTTTGGTTCTTCAGCTGGTTCTGAGCTTTCTCTAGTCTTTTGTCTCTTTGAACTTTCTTGAACAAGTTATTCTTCTGCATCTCTTTTTGAACTTCCAGTTGCCAACTCAGGAATTACTCTTTCACTTTTACTCTCCATTGGAACAAATATGTATACTCTCCTCATTGTAGTTTCAAACAGATTCTTGATTTCATCAAAAGAATAATTCTTCAACTGCTCCAGTGTATGACTTCCCATGTTCTTGATATATTAAGACATGTAAGTCCTCTGTTGAGCTTGTATGAGGGGTTTGTTCCTCCTTTCTTCAGCTCTTTGTGCAGCAAAGTATCTCTTTCTCTCATTAATAAGCTCTGCAAGCAACCTTGCTTTTTTAGCTTCAGAGTACATCTCTCTTTCCTCTGATTGCAATCTCTATGCAAACTCTTCATCAGATTCAACTCTAGCTTGAATGTTATCCCATTCTTCAATGTTGAAAGAGCTTGCTTCTTCTTGTACCCTGGCAATCCTCTGCATTTCTTCATCATCAATTTCGGCCTGTAATCTCAAAGCTTCTTCATAACCAAGTCTTTCTTGTTCTAGCTGCAACTTTGTCTTGTTCTGAATAGTCTTAGCTTCCTCCATTATAGCTTTACCCTTGTCTTTGGCTGAACTAGCACTAGCAGTACTAACTGATGCACCAGCAGTGGAAACTGGCTTAGCAGTACTAACTCCTTTTTCAGTAGTATAAACTTCTTCAGCAGCAGTGAACTCAAAATCATACTCCATATCATTCTCATGCCTCCCCTGAACCTCTACATCATGTTGTATTAAAGAAATATCAGGATCTTGGTCAATTTCAGCTATCTTCCTCCCCTGTTTGGAAGGATCCTCTAAATCTTCTTCATCATCAGATACAACAATTCTGGCCTTCCTTCTAGCTTGTCTAGTCTTGACAGTTTTCTCTAATTTCTTTACCTTTTTGATAAGCTTTGTAAAAGCAGTACCATAGACTTTCTTCGTATGCTGCAAGCCTATCTCCAAAGCTACAACTTTGTATGACAATTTTGTAACCAAATCCATCAATTCATTATGTTGCATTCTGCCCTCATCACTTCCAAGTGTGTAAACTCTTGGGAGAGGTGAATCATGGGGCATGGATGGGGTCTTATCAATGTTACCACTGCCCTGTACTACATCTAAGCTAGTGACAGTAGTGGCAGCCTCTTCATGTCTGACATCTACACCTGTAGAAGCAGCCTTATCTGCTACATTGGTCTGAGTAGGAGATCTAGGCTAAGGAACCACAGATTCCTGTCTGGTAGTTCTCCTAGAGGGTGATGAACTTGGTGGTTGTGGGGTTGATGAAGCACTGGTGGGTATGTGATAGGACTCAACTGGGACTGTTAATCCTTCACCCTGAACATCTGGGCCTTGAATAAGCATTGTTGGAAACAATGGAATGTCCACCTCAGTATAACCCTTAGAAGCCCTCCTCATATTGTTAAAAAGTTTTTGTGTAAAGGTAGGAGCAATATAAGTTCTGTTATGAGGTAGAAGCAGTCTCTTGTGCTTGTTTAAAAAGACTTGAATAAATCTTGGATACATCAAAAATTTGTGTTTACTTTCTAAGTTTTTCACCATTCCATCAAAAATCATCTTAAAGAAATTAAAAGTTCTGTTTTTGGCAAAGCAAATAATAGCAGTTGTTATATTGCTACTAAATTGTTTCCAAGCAGTTTTCTTAGAACTTAAACAATGAAGGATGGTATGGATCAAAAACCTCCATTGAGGGGAAAAGTGTCCTTTTTGAAAGGTTAATTTGTCAGAATTAGACACATACCCCATAAAAGCAAGTTGCTTAAAAATTTCAGTAGTAGACAAATTACTAATACCATCAGAATCTTCTAACTTGTGATGCCTCCTAATAGATGCCTTAGAAACAATCTTAACTTTCCCATCTATTGTAGCAGTTATTTCCATCTCTTCAGTGTCTAGTGTTCTGGCAATAGCAGTGTTCTAAAACTGCTGGATGAGTGAAACATAAATAGTGGGATTTTCTGTAAGAGCATACCTTATATGACTAAAATTGATAAAATCCACTATCTGGTGAAATCCTTCACTTTCCTATGTTTTCTTTAATTAAGCGACCATGTTGTGTGTGTCACAGAACTCTAAATTCACCATTGTTGATTGAGAAAAGATCAATTAAGGTCTGGGTTAGGATCAATTATGAGAGTATATGAGTTTGGAAAATTCAATTGAGATTATATAGAGAGCACTTAAGGTTTTGATTAGACCGACTGAATAGAATTGGATGATTATCGTGAATAAATCTTATGAGTTAAAGAAAGTTCATGAATTATCCAATTTAAGGAAACCTATAAGTGAAGTAGTTGGCGGAAATATCTCAACAGCTATATTTAATTGAGAAAAATATGTTATTCTCAAACAGTACTAACGGTAGTCTAGCAGTACTAATTTTAGCCTAATAGTACTAAGTAAAGGCCAACAGTACTAAGTAATGTCTAGCAGTACTAAGTAATGCCCAGTAGTACTAAGTAATGCTCTAGCAGTATTAACTTTTGAGTTACCAGATTTAACCTCAATTTCATTCCAAAAAGCATTTCCATCATCAATTTTGATTCTCACAAGCTCTCTTTCTGTTTTTATTCTCACTTTATCTCTCAATTTTTTTTCTCACTGAATCACTCTGTCTGTTTTTATTTCACACATCTCTCTTTCTATTTTTAAACTCACTACATCTCTCATTTCTTTTTCTCACTTAAACACTCTGTCTGTTTTTATTCTCACACTTCTCTCTTTCTGTTTTTGAACTCACTACATCTCTCATTTCTCTTTCTCACTTAAACACTCTGTTTGTTTTTATTCTTACACATCTCTCTTTCTGTTTTTGAACTCTCTCAATTCTTTTGGCTCACTATTCTCTCTGTCTATTTTTAATTTCTCTCAATGCTCACAATATTATTTATAATAGCAGTAGTAATTATACATACCAGTAGTAAGTTAGGCCAACAGTACTAACTTGAATTGCATCATCAACTGCTGTTTCAAGCATCATTTGTGCATACTCCGCTGCATATTAACACAATTAACCTCCCCTCAATCAATTACTTCAGAGGTTAAGCACTCTATCTTAGTACTGGGGGGGGGGGGGGGGGGGGGGGGTGGGGGGGGGGGTGGTGTGGTTTTGTTTATTTTTTATTCGACCTTAATTTTGGTATTTGACTCTTCACACACTTTTGTTTGATGTTACATGTCCTTCCATCCATTCTTGATTGCATATTGACATAATTAGCCTCCCATCAATCAATACTTCAGAGGTGAAGCATTGAATACCATGTACTCAATATGCTTCGCCTACAAATGTTTAGTCCAAACAACCAAGAATAAACTATCCAAAAGTATTTCTTGTTTTAACATTTTTGTAGTATAATTAAGACTAACATTTGAACCAACAGTCTTAAGTATATAGCCTAGCGTACTAATTATACTTAGCAGTACTAAAACATGCCTAGCAGTATTAACCTTACAACTACCAGTTTTATTTCCAAATTTATCTCTAATACTATCTCCAAATCATATTAATCATTAGTCTAACAAACACATCTTCAGAGATTAAGTAATCCAAGCTAGTAATCAGAAAGTTAAACCTGCTAACATCAAATGCCTTTGTGAGAAGATCTGCAACAATGTGATTTGTATGTATCTTAATCACTTGGATGAGCCTCTTCTCATAAGAATCTCTGATGAAATGGTGCCTTATTTCAATGTGCTTGGTTTTAGAATGAAACACTAGATTCTTCACAATACAAATGGTGCTCTTATTATTAATATAAATCTTAGTGTTCATGAAATTGAACCCAAAATCAAGCATCTAATTTTGGATCCACAACACATGTCCACAGCAATTTGTAGCAGCAACATACTCTGCTTCAGTAGTGGAGTTGGCAACTATAGTTTGCTTTTTTACATTGCCATGAAATCAACCTTTTGCCAAGAAATTGACAACCTCCTGTTGTGGATTTCCTGTCAAGGCTAGCTCCAGCATAATCACTATCAGAAAAAGCTTCCAAGTCAAATGGTGAATCCCTAGGATACCAAAGGCCCAATTTAGGTTGACCTTTCAAGTATCTAAAGATCCTCTTCACAACATGAAGATGTGAGACTTTAGGAGTAACTTAGAACCTTGCACAAGCACAAACAACAAACATTATGTCAGGCCTAGAAGCTGTCAAGTACATCAATGATCCAATCATTAATCTGTATAAATGAACATCCACATCCTCAGCTTCTTCATCCTTGAGCAATGCCTTGTGAGTCTCAATTGGAGTGCTTGATGTCTTCATTGTGACAAAATCAAACTTCTTTAATATATCAGCCACATACTTGTCTTGGCTGATGAAGATTCCATCATCTCTCTGCATGACCTGCAACCCTAAGAAGAAAGTGAGCTCCCCCATAGAACTCATCTGGAACTTCTTGTGCATCAAACTTTCAAACTCAACACATAAAGACTTCTTTGTAGACCCAAAGATGATGTCATCTACATACACCTGTACTAACAGGATATCACCTTTGTCTTTCTTGATAAACAAAGTCTTATCAATGATCCCTCTTCTAAATCTATTTTCTAATAAGTAGGTAGACAAGGTCTCATACCAGGCTCTAGGAGCTTGATGTAGCGCCATCATAAAGCTTTTTCTACTTATTAAACATTATCGAGGGAACAAGGAATCATCAAAACCCATGAGGTTTTAGGTACACAAACACCACCTCCTTACAATAGTACCATATAAAAAGGCACTCTTCACATCCATCCTTTACCCAATAAACTCAAAAATTAGCATATGCCATAAATAACCATTGATTCTATCTTAGCAACAGGGAGCAAAATACCTTATCCATAATCAATTCCATCCTCTTGGGTTTAACCTTGTGTAAAAAAAAACCAGGTCTACCTTTATTTCTAACTACAATCCCTCTCCATCATTACTTGTTCTATAGACCTATTTTTTGTTCCAATGACATTCTTGCCTTATGGGTAAATCAACCAAATCTCAAAACCTCTGCAAACAAACCTGAGCAATCATCATGCCATGGCCTCTATCCAGCTTGGATCTGTCAAAGCTTGTGTCACCTTCTTGGGTTCTATTTGTGAGAGAAAATAGGCAAATATGTAGTTTTTATAATCTTTATGATTTGTTCTCCTCTGCTTTTTGATGTAACTGACCATTGCAAGTTCTTCAGAGATCTTGGTCATCCTCGTTTGAGTAGCTGAATTTATGTCTCTAATGATCTGGTATTTAGGATAATCCTTGTGAATTCTGGTTGTGGGAATATGACTAACATTTATGGTGGTTTCCAAGTTGTTAAGGTCAGCCTTTGCACCCACATCTTCATCATCATATGCACCACTAAAGATACCAGTATTTAGAAGATCAGCAGTATCCTCCAAATCAGGCATAAGAGGATCAGTAGGAAGATCATCAGCATTAGTAAAACTTTGCCCAGCAGTACTAACAGATGGACTAACAGTACTATCTCTGTTAGTGCTGTTAGCATAACCTTCCTTCTGTTGAACAAGTAAATTATCTAATGCAGCTCTAAAATCTTGCACATTCTGGTCATCTTCTTTATTTGAAGCTCCTCCATCATTCTTTTGACCATTTCTTTCACCCTTATTCTTGCTTGTTTTTTCATTGAGTCTTTTTACCAGCATCATCAGCAACTGCATCCCCTGAGCTCTTTAGACTGTCATAAAGTAAAGGTAACAGAATATATTGTTGAGTATTATCCTTGATACATGCATTCTTATTAGTTTGATTCCCTGCAGTAACTGGCTCATAATTCATAGAGTTTGTTAGTAAATCAATATCAAAGAGCCAATCTAGTCCACTCCCTGCAACATTGGGTTTGTTTTCAAGAAAGGTTATGTGCAGGTTCCTCTACCTTCCTAGTTCTAGTGTTAAATACCCTAAAAGCCTTTGCTATTTATAGAGTATCCAACAAAGAACCCTCAACACCTTCCCATCAAATTTTCCTAGGGGATCTAAGGTATTAAGAATAGTCACAGGACACCCAAAAGGTCTCATAAAACTTATACTCATGGTTCTACCATGTAAAAGTTTCAAAGGATATCTTGAGTGAGGCTTGGTCACTAAAACCCTATTCTGAACATAGCAAGCATTACTAACTGCTTCAACCCAAAATGTAGTAGGTAATAATAAATCTGCTAGCATAGTCCTAGCTGCCTTTATTAGTGTCCTATTCTTTCTTTCAGCAACTCTATTGTTGTAGAGTATCTGGACAACACAAAACTCCCGTCTTAATCCTTTCATCCTACATTACTGATACAAGTTATTATTTTTTAAACTCAGTTCCATTGTCACATCTGATGATTTTAACCTTAATGTTTTATTTGTTTTCTATGCAGTAAAAAAAGTTTTAAGGATCTACAAGTCTCATCTTAGTTGGCACAAAAAAAGAAAATCCTACTAAACCTACTTATAGTCATCAGTGACAACCAGACAATATGTCCTTGGGATTGATACTACTCCTTACAATGTTGCCCAAAAAAGTCCATATGTTAACCTTTGTAAGGGTTGGCTGATAGAGCTCACAAGCTTGTTCTTACAAGAGGCTTTGTGTTGCTTTCCCTTTTGACAAGCAACACAAGTATGGTCATTTTCAAAAAGATTTAAAGGCAAACCTCTAACAAGGTTTCCCTTTACAAGTTTGTTTATAATTTTAAAGTTTATATGACCAATCCTCCTATGCCATAAATTAGACTCATCAATTGTAGCCTTTGCAAATAAACAAGTCAAACCTCCTGAAGGAACAACATTCTTTAGATCAAACTCTACAGGTTGTACTTTCTAGAACTTTAAGCAATACTTGACTTTCATCAAGTAGCTTAAAATCAGGAGATAGAACAAGACATTCAGTCTTAGTGAAAAGAACACTGTTTTTCTTGTCACACATTTGTGAGACAGAGAAAAGGTTAAACTTAAGTTCCTTTACAAAGTATACATCTTCAAAGTCTAATTTCCCAGTCCTAATTTTACCTTTTCTAGTAATTTTACCTCCTTTAGGACTTCCTCCAAATGCAACAAATCCACCATCAATCTCTTGATAATCTGTAAGAAAGGACTTGTTTCCAGTCATATGCCTAGAGCATCACTATCAAAAATCCCTTGATCCTGTAAAGTATATTGTGGATTACCCTGCACTCAAAATAAGAGAATTAGTTTCTCTTGGGGACCCAAGCCATTACTGACTTGAGTCTGCCTTGTAGATCAACATAGTCAAATCTTTTAAGCATGTATGATCCACTGTCTTTGGAGGTATGGTCAATAACATTTCCTGTTGGTCTCCAAATCCAGCATGCTGAGGACTTATAAAAATTCCCCATATCCACAGCATCACTAACTTACTGCTTTTAGCCCAGCAGTAGTACATTGTTACCTAACATTATAAAACTTTTTCATTAACATATTGGGTTTAGCAGCTATTTTGAGTTAAAAGCCCTTTTTACTGGTGAATGTGCTTTAAAATAAGAATATGTTGTGGGTAATGCATCATTCACTTTTGGTTTAGGGGCAACAGTATTAACAGGCCTGGCAGTACTAATTGATGCTGCTGCTCTTGGAGAGCTTTGCTTAGCAGTATTAACTGGTAGTGTCCTGACATTGTACAACTGCTGTTGGAAATCAAAATTCCTTTTAGGACTTTGGGTGAGAAAATTAGATTAAATCTTAACTAAATATAATATATATATATATATATATAATATATAAATAATTATAATATATATATATATATATATATATATGTGTGTGTGTGTGTGTGTATGTGTGTGTGTGTATATATATAGTAATTTTACTTAATACATATATAGTATATAACTAAAATAATCAAATAATAAGAAGAGTAAGTATTCCGTAAGGTTTTTAAGAAAATTACTTTTAACCAAAGTAAAATTCAAAACCTTCCCGTCGTTTCTCGACGAGGCGTGAATTAAAAATCATGATTAAATTTGTGATCGCGTGTTTGAATAATCAATATTTTGATTTGGATTCTATTTCTACTAATGAAATGTAAAAACAAGTAAATGCAAGCAAAAAAACGAAAGCAATTAAGATTGAAACACTAAAAACGATAACGGGATCCTAAAAACGCGACTTAAAACCTAAATTATCAAATTTTAATCCTGACAATGAAAATTTAATTTTTAAAAGTCCTAAATGATTAAAAATAAATTCAAAAAAGAATTATATTTTTTTGACTTTTAATTTATTTATTATGAATTAAAAACAGTTTTAATCTAAATAAAATATTAAAAATAGTAAACTAATTTAGAAAAATCTGAAAAATTCACTAAAAATACTTTGAACTATGCAGAATCTAAGAAAAATAAAAACTAGAAAGTTGGCTAAACGAATAAGCTGTTAAAAAGCAAATAAGCACAATAAGCTAAAACTGGAAATGAAAGGTTAAATATTTGATAAAACAAAGTATGAACGAAAAAGTCCCAAGGGCAGTTGGTAGTGGAGTGTGTGTTAAAATGTTGGTAGAGTTGAGGTTGAGGTCTCGGGTTCAACCCTTGAGACTTCCCTCAATTCCCAACATTTTTGTTTTGAATTTTTTTTTTGAAAAAACTTTTTAAGACTGAAATAAACACTTTTTGTAAAACAACTTTTCCTGAAAACTTAAAATAAGCTAGAAATAAGCTAATTAAAAATGACAGTTTAGCATAAAAGCTAAAAAAAATTTAAGTCCTAACTGAGTTAGCTTATAAGCTAGTATGAGCTTAAACATAAGCTAAATAAGCTATAAGTACCTTTAACCTAACCTGATAAGAAAATCTAAACAAAAATTAACCAAATCCAATAAGCCATAAGCTTAGAAATCAAATAAGCAGTTTTGGGGTGAAAGTTATAAAACAGCCTACAAGGGCACTTTTAAGCTAAAAATTAAGCTAGTAAACTAAGGTCTAAAAGCTCAAAACAGATAAAGATACTACTATAAGGAACTCAAATAAGCAAAAATTAAGAACAGTGAAACAGTTAATAAGCTAGAAAAATGAAATTTAAATGACAGAGTTAGATAAAAACTTAAGGCTTTTTAGCTAAAACTGATTTAGCTCAAAATGTTCAAATAAGCTAACCAAAATCTCAAAATGCCATCAAAAGCCTAAAACTAAGCTAATCAAGCTCTAAGGAACCAGAATTAAGCAAAAACTAAAAAGTTAAGGATTCTATAACTCAATAAGCAGTTAAACATGTTTTTGATTTTAAGTTTTTTAAGTGACAAGAGAGCTTTTGCAGCTCTAGTTTTAAGCTAGTAAAAGCTGTTTTAAGATCCTAAAAAGCACAAACAGATTAAGCTTGTAGGCTAATAAGCTTGTTTTATCAATTTTAGAGTCTTAAACAACCTATAACTATCCTAAATCTAGGATCAAGAACTGACTTTAAAACCTAAAACCATTTGCATACTTTATCAGACCTGAACCAAAACTTGCAATTCAATGCAACAGTAACAAGAACTCAAAACAGATGCAAGAGAAGGCAAATGAAACTAAATTGAGCACTAAAGACACAATTCTAATGCATTTCTAACAATCTACTAAATCCAACAGATTTATGAACAATAAAACAAGCAGACATGGATTTTTGATTAAACAAACCTCAAATCTATTCAAAACTGGTTAAAAACTTCTTTAAACATGATTTTAGACTAAGAAATGATGAATCAAATTTGGTTTTAAAAACAAAAGGTGCAAGAGCAGTATTAACACATGGTTAATACTGCTAAGCCAAACACCCCTTTAAAATTTCAAAACTTATTTTAAACTAAAAAAGATTAAGACAAGCATGAAACTAATTCAAATAAGCATTATAAAGACTGAATAAGCACAGGTAAGCAATTAGATCACAAAGATAAGCACTTAAAATAAGCAAACAAGATTAAGCAATTTTAAGCTAATAAGACAGTTTTAACTCAAACCTAAGTAAATGACTTCTACTCAATAAGCAAGCATAAATAAGCAATGAACAACATAAATAAGCAATAATAAGCAGTATTAAGCAGTAATAAGCAAAGAAATAAGCAAAATAGTAAATAAGCTATAAAATCAAAAAGTGAAACACACCTTTGTCCTTTGCTTAAACAAGGACTGTATATGCTCTTTAGAGCTTTGTCTACAAGCTCTAGCTTGTTTTAGAATAAGCTAGTAGAACCATAAGCCCATCCCAATCTGGCTTATCATCCAAAATATGCTAAGGTATATTTAGGGGTGATTTTCGAGTAAAATAAGTAAACTCTTAAACAGTTTAGCTAAGAATAAGCTAAACTGTTTTAAGCAACATCTTGTGAGTTATGAGAGCTTATAAGAGCTTATCAAGTATTTTTCAAACAGAATGTAACATAAAAATTAAGACAAAGCTTTTAAACATAAAAACTTCACTTTCATTAAAACTTAAAAAGAGTACAAGGCTTTTAATAAGTATAATAAGCTGGAAATAAGCAATAAATTTAAGCTGAATACAAGGAAAATAGATCGTGCCTCAAGGGCTTACAAGGGTCCTATTTATAGAGAATTATGAAGGTCTTGGGTCTTTAAACTGTGCTACTTCTGTGAGTGAGATGAGAGGGTGTGCTTCTTGTATGAGGAGCTTCAAGTCTTCATCATAGCCATCAAATTTTCTTGGTCACCAAGTCTATCAATCTGGACCCTTGATTCTTTGTCTTTGTTCATCAACCAATAAGAACTCATAGGATTGCCAAGGTGGAATTGGCTGTTTGTGAAGTGGGGTTGAGGGATAGTGATGGGGTTTTGTTTGTTGGAGCAGGGGTAGAGGGAAAGTGACAGATGAATAGTGATAGTGGGTTTGGCGGGAAATGGTTTAGGGATACTATTTGTTTTAGAGTTAACGGGTGTTAGGGACATGGGGACTAACGGTGAAATAAGTCAAGGACTAACTATGTAATGGCTTAAGGTGTATGGGGATTAGGGGTTAACGGGTGTTATGGTTTAAGCTAATAGGCTTATAATTTGGGTCGGGTTAGGATTAATTAGATTTAGGCTTTTATCATGGGCTTTTAATTATTTTGGTTAAAATCCCTTCTTACTGGTGAATGTGCTTTAAAATAAGAATATGTTGTGGGTAATGCATCATTTACTTTTAGTTTAGGGGCAACAGTATTAACAGGTCTGGCAGTACTAATTGATGCTGCTGCTCTTGGAGAGTTTTGCTTAGCAGCATTAACTGGTACTTGTCCTGACTTTGTTACAACTGCTGTTGGAACAAAATTCCTTTTAGGATGTGGGTGAGTAAATTTATTTTAGTGGTTCACCCTCTGAGCATTGTTCCATACTGGTCTAATTTCCTTTTGGCCAGTAACCCTTCCTTTATTATTCAACACTGATTTTTCTACCATTTTTTTGTCATGAAAATCACAGTCTTTGATTAAATGGTTGAAACTCCCACACACAAAACAAGCTTTCTTTATAAACTTAAAACCATTCCCTAATTTCTGAGTCATCATCCCATTCCAGTTTCTTCTATTATCCCTAGGACTTTGACTTTTCATAGGATACTCTACTTGCCTATGTGTGTTTTCCTTATTAACAAATTTTACATTCTCATCAGATTTGACAAAATTGATTTTAGTAAACTTTGGTTTTGTCTGATCAGATTTAGGTCTAAACACACTATCATTATCACTATCAGTGTCCCAATCTTCAATAATAAGAGCACTAGGCCTAATTGTTTTAGGCTTTTCTATAATATCCTTACTAGTCTTAGATATACTAATTTCAGTTTCACTCACTTTAGTCTTATAGACATAATCATCTAACCTAGCAAAGGATAAGTTAGGTCTTGAGGGCATGTAGTTCCCAGTGTAGGGAGGGGGAACTGCATGAAACCCTTCACCTGTTTTGAATCTATCATTTACAGGACTATTATCTACATCACTTTCTCTACTGTTAAACACACTATGAACCACTTCACTCTCATTCATTTGACTATCATAACCAAGACCAGCTTTGTCTTTAACTCTTATTTGACTATTTATCAGTTTAGTTAGATTCTTTGATTAATCTTCAAACTTTTCTAGTTTAAGTTTCAAATCATCTTTCTCTTTTAAAGTTTCTTCTAATCGATTTTTAAGGTATTTAATAGAAATATCTTTCACTTAGACATCGTACTTTAAAAATGCAATGTCTTCTTCATAAACAGCTTCATTCTCTTCATGAATAACTATCCTAGCTTCTAATGATTCTAATCCTATTTGATAACCTATAATTTCTAGATTAGATTTTTTAAGAGCTTCACGTTGTTGATCATACTATTTTTGAAGAGTTTCATATGATTTTAAGCAATCTTTAGAGCAAGTATGTACCTCAGAGTCTGAACTTGATGAACTTGATGAACCTTGGGATGTATAGGCTATTAGAGCAAAGTTTGTGATGCCTTCTTCAGCCTGAAAGCTCCAATCATAACCACCTATCCCATCTTGAACAACCAAGGCATTTGTAGTAGATGTATCCACTGGTGCATTCCTTCTTGGAGCATCTCCATTTCTATTCCCCTGATTCCTTGGTGCCCTGCATTCTCTAGCAAAGTGACCTCTCCTGTGGCAGTTGTAACATTCAACCTTTGTCTTATCAAAGCCAACAGTTTCTTTGCCATTGAAATTCAGATTCCTTCCTGTCTTCTTTAAGAATCTCTTCACCCTCATGGTAAGCATGGCCACCTGCCATTTGAGATCCATCTCTTCAAGATCATCAGTATCAATCTGCTCCAGATCTTCATTGTCTAACTGTGGACTATTAGATTGATTGACAAAGAAGGAAAACATGACATCATCAGCATAGGTTAAGGAAGAAGCTTGTCCCTTTGACCTAGCAGCAGGAACATCATGAGCAGTATTAACTACTTCATTAGTACTGCATATCATCTGAAAACAAAATCCACATTCCTGAAGTTTGAGCTTGAGCTTGATTGCTTTAATCTCAGCTTCAATACACCTTCAATTGTTTACAGAATCATCCATGCATCATTGTGTCCAGATCAGATTTGTTCGCATGATTAGAGTAATATTGTTCCAAGCTTATGGTAGAGAACTCTCACACTACTGATTGCATCTTCCTGAGAGATAACTTCACAGAATTCTAATTAGGCTGAGATTTTTCAGAAACTATCATAGGTTTTATCCAGTCCATCAGTCTTATGCAGTAAAATTCTTATATTGTTTGCTTCAGCATAGGTCCTTCTGCTTTGTTCTTTGATTCTTTTGTTGCCTCCAAACTGGGCATGATTGCTTCCCCCCCCCCATAAGGTCTTTGCATCCCTGATCCATAAAACTTCACTCGGTGCTCAACAGAATGGCCAACAACAAGTGCTTTTTGCTTTCAATTTCATTCTTTCTTGCTAGCTTTTGTTCAGCAGTTTTGGGAGGAAGGACCTTCAGTACTAGCTGATGCAAAGCAGGTGCATCACCATTCATAATAACCTCCCAAAGAGCATAATCATTGTGAGTAAGATATTGCTCCATTCTCATGCTTCATAGATCATAGTCTCCTGTTTTGAGTATATGAAGTTTTAGTGCGGACACTATTTGGGTAGTTTCTAACTGTGATTCCATCATCTCTTTGATTATGAGATCTTTGTGTAAGAATAGTGTTCTTCTATGCAGATTTCTCCAACAAGCTCTGATACCCCTTGTTGAAAACTTCGACATGACCCATTCGTTTATACAACATTTTCCAAGGTTTTAAACCTTAATTTCAAACACCTTTCCTCCCTTCCACCATTTTCCGACAAAATACCAAATTCATATCTCGCAACGTTTACCAAAACGTACTTCCCAAAACGACTTTAAACATCATTACATAGGTATGTTTCACTTTCCAAAAGTCCGTCAAAACCCATAAAATGACTTATTTTCTCTTATTGGGCCTTAAGGCCCAATAGAGGTCCATTAAGTTATTCGTAGTTATAAAATATGATGTAGACCCAATACTAAAGCCCACTAGTAAATATAAGCCCAAACGATAGTTACCAAAATAATCCAAACCAGAATAAGCTTACAATAAGCCACGACTTATTGGGCTTATTGGGCCGTGAGCCTTATAAGCTCCCAAACAAATATATTAAGCTTTTAAATAAGCTAATAAGCTACGTAGTACATTTGGTTATTACCATAAGCTATCAAAATTGTCTACAAAAATACGACATAAGAGGTAAGTAACCAAAAATATCTATTCTTTTGTCCTTGTGGTTTTCGAACCAATATAAGCCCATAAATAGGTTCACTAGTGCTTATAAATAAGCCGAATAAGCTACTAAAAATGAATATTTATCAACCATCACAACCACGTCATAAAAATAACAAACCCTTGTTCTCTTTTTATTTGTGTTCGAACCATACACGCACCCTTTATTAGTTTTCGTAAATTTTTCGTGTTCGGTGTGTGTGTGAGAGAGTTTCGGACGAGCTTCTATGCATTATTAGACGTTCAAAAGTACAAGTTAAATAAAAATATAGAAGACTTACAACGAGGGTTTTGAAAGCGAGTTAGCACACGATTCGACAACCCAAACGTTGTTTAAATGATAACCCGAATACTAGAATCAACCCACTATTTCTAAATCTTCATGTTCTTGATCAAGTTGCAAAATTTTTAAGTGTGTGTGTGTGTGAGTTTCGGACGAGCATCAAGAGAGAAAACAAAGAAAATGTTTTGAGATCAAAATGAAATGTGCATGTATGTGTGATTTTGCTTAACCCTTAAGCACATATAGGTACAAGACATGGACCACCAAGGAATCAAAGAGCTAAAAACTTGCCATCCTTGTCCCCTCCTTGGCTCGACCGGATATGGGATCCAAGGGGCTCGGGATTGCTTCATTTTGTGTCGGTTTTCCTTAAAACTCAACGTTCTCGACTTTAAATATTATCCGAAGTTTCTTAGTATTTTTATTAGACTTAAAAATACTTTTCCAAGAACTTATAATATATACACCACATATTTCCAAATTAAACTTCCCAAAATTTGTTTTGAACATTAACGGACGTGTCGGGACTCGTTTTTTGGCATTTCAAGCTATTTACGAGACGAACCTCTCAGAACATATTCAACATAGATAAAATCCTATAAAAAGGATTAACATAAGCAACATAAACACCAAACAACCAAAATCATATTAATTCACCACCGTCAACACGGTACTTGTTCTAACAAAACTGACAAAAGTAAAAAAGTCAAAGAACTAAATTAGAACATTCAAATCTCAGAAAAGGGAAAGGGCTACAATATTTGCATGATTTTAAGGGTTAAATGACATTGAAAAAAATATATAAAATGACACCTCATTAAATACCCATACACTTAGGATTTGCTTGTCCTCAAGAAAATGAGCTTTTCTACCTAATAAATAGCAAAGTCAGAAGCATTTAACCTACTAAGTTAAGATAATTTATGGCACAACCGGATTAACCTTGTAATAAAAGCACGTAAATTATATACTATCTCCTCATATAAGTGTTTGGATTCTCTCTTTTCTCTCAAGTGTATAATGAATTATAACAATATTAGAAACGGAAAAATAACACTCACTACCTGGCATAACATATAGATTACCATAAGCTTGATAAATGATCAAACCTCTACCACTTTGGCGTAAGCACCTAGTAAATACTATCAAACAGGTCTTTTCAAGGGTTGCTGTAGGATCCCGATTAACACTTCACTTCATAGATTTAAACACGAAATCGAACTAGAAATGAGAAAGAGAGAGTTGTTCTAGAGAGAGAAAGTAGAGAGAGAAATGAGAGAAAAGAGAAATGGAATTATTTAGAAAATGAACAACTTACTTTTCCAAGTGGAAAAGTTCCTTATATACCCCGACACTTAAAAGTAACGCGCGGGATATTTAACTAGGACCCGGGCTCGGGTTTTGCTTGGGATTAAACCCAAAACATATACAATATTAGATTATCTATCGAGCCCGATTCCCGATATTATCCTATTACAACATTAACTAATTAAAGACCGAAGCTCCATCGTAGAGTGACCGAACTTCCTTGTTCGACTCAATAAATTGAGGCTAACAATCTCCCCCGAAGTGAGGTCTTGAACACGGGAACGAGCTTCCTTTATTGACTCAATAAAATTGAGGCTAACAATCTCCCCCGAAGTGAGTTCATTGATGACACTCCTTCATGAGATCAGTGAGATTGCTTTTGTCGTTTAAGCTCGAGTGTTCTTGGTCTTTGTCTTCGTTGTTTGTTGTAAGCTTGTTCCTTCATGCTTTGTGATCTTGACTTTGAGCCTTTGTCATTGTCTTTATCGTCTTTGCCATCTTGCGATCTTATGTCTTTGACCAACATGCTCATACTTTTGCATTATCTTGAAAGCTTCAAATCAGAGTTTGCGGAAGTCTTTGTCTTTAAATCTTGAGCTTTCTAGATAGTATGTCTTCGTAGATTGAGCATTTGAATGGGATTGAGGTTGCCGTTACCACCGTTTGACCTGCAGGTTTACGTTAGTGATAAACGAGAAAATTGATTTGAAAATCAATCGACGTGTCACTCGTTAAAGAGTTTTTGTAACACATCGAGAGTGTCATGTTTTTATCAAAATTCATCAACCGTCAATTCATTTACTGGACCAAATCGATATCCAGTTGTCACAAGTTTGATTCATATAGAATCTCGCAAGTCACCTACCAAGAGCTTGTTTGATGCTGGCTCAAGCAGGATTTCCATCTTCATTGTGAATACATTAGTATCACTCGGATGTTCTGGCAAATATCACAATGATATTGCGTAGGACTCTTGATAACAGCTTGTGAACCTGATGATGTTCAACAAGTGTTTGAAATGGAATGTGTCCTAACGAGATTTTGATTGATCTCTTGGCTCTAGACTCGATTAGTGCATTTTGGTTTTAGTACTCGGAGGCTGGAGCATATTGCCACCTATTCAATATCAACAATCTCGGAGTGAGATGTCAATAGATAACGTGTGTATCTCCGTGACAAATGAGACAAGTTTCTGTTGAGAGAAACCCGAATGGCTGGGAAGGGTTGTGCATTGCATCACTGGGTCCATGATGTCGTTTTCAATGTCAGCAATCAACTTGTGATTCTGACAGCATATGTATTGACCCGGTTTCTGCCTTAAGTTGTGTGGAGGGCTTCTTTCTTTAGACCCTTTATCCATACATTTCTTTTTCATTCTTCAACGCCTTCAATGCTTACTAACACCTTGTTGTGATTGTTCCAGTGTTAGCTCAATCTTAGTCGGCATTATTCCCATATACATTCATCTCCAATCATACCTAAGGACTGCTATTTCTAACTTTGGATTATCCTTAGGTAGATCCTCCGGTTCTGGTTGGATCATAGGATTGATTCCTAACCTAACCACCTTATGACTTCAGAATCGTCGTGAAATTAAGATGTTGTTGGGTATAAGATCAAACCATAAAACCTTTTCTTACTGTTCAGCACATTGAGTTGAATGGTTTGGAACATTTTGATAATGTTTTGAATACATAAGAGTTGTCATTGTTGATGTATCCAAAAACATTAAAACTTTGTTTTTCGAAAAACTCCCTCTAAAAAATAGGACCAATTGAGAAATTATTGTCTTTTGAAAACATTGTGTGGGTTGGAGTGTTGAACACACAATTTTGAAAGATTATGAATTGTCATGGAGAAATTCTTGAAAAATCGTGTTCAACTTTTTGAAGAAAAAAAAACCAAATGTTAGAGGACTTCTTTTCTAACGCTAATCGTTGTGAGGATAAGTTATAAACCTTCTTTTATTTGAAGTCTGGGTTATGTACTGACATTTGCACATAAGCCATCTAGAAAATTAGAAATTTTCCAAAAAGAATCTTCTCGACATGTCTCTTGGAATCGATAACATTTACGTGCTTAGAAATGTCG
>BQNB010107356.1:7500-20384 GCA_026074375.1 Tanacetum coccineum | reverse complement strand
GTACTTATATTGTGTAACTTAATTGGGTTTGAGGATGTGAATATTCAAAAGTAACCCTAGTTCATTTATCTTATGAGAAAGTTTAAAGCTATGGTAAGAGTCAGGATGATCGTTCAACTTGAAGAATGGGTTCAACAACCAAAATTGTTCTAAAATCCTAAGGTGAAGAAAAAGAAAATTTTGATAGAGTTGGATGTTAAAAACATAAAATAATGAAATGAATTTGATTGTGAACAATATTGAGAGACAATGTGTTTGCCTAGTTATCTAATTGTGTTTATTCATTGTTAGTTATAGTTGCATATCGATGATTACAAGTAATTGCATTGCCATTACTATTGTTGGTAGGATATATTACTTTGTCCATATCACTAGCCCTACAACTATGAGCATTTGGTACGATGAGCATGTCGCAGATCTATAGATACCATGCATTACGCAAATGGTCTGTGTAATTCAATTTTACTCTTAAACTACACATACATGCAAACTGATTAAAGTTAGAGTATTTAATGATCCTACTAAATTGGTCGATGCACACATATACACACGCACACACACACAAAGATGGAGAGGGAGAGGGAGAGAGGGAGAGAGGGAGAATGGGGAGAGAGAGATAGAAAGAAAGAGAGAGGGAGAGAGAGAGAGTACCTCAACGAATAGTAGTTGATAGAGTACTCCAATGAATATTAATTAATAGATTACTCCTACAAATAGTAAATCAACTAAGTGATTGATAGAGTACTCCAACGAATAGTAAAATTAATATTAAGTATTCAAGAACGCGTACAATTGATTTTGTTCGGAGTAGGTAAGGTGGATAACTAAACTGGACATATTCAAAGTTTGTCTCTCACATTTATAAGTTTTGGTTTTTTTATTATTAGTTGACTTGCTTTGTTTTAAAGCGATCATTAAGTACTTCTATAGTGTAACTTAATTGGTTTCGGGGATGTGTATATTCAAAAGTAACCCAAGTTCAGTTATCTTATGAGGAAAGTTTTAAGGGTTGGTATATTAAGATTCGAGAAAATCTTATGTTGAGGATGAATCATTGATTTCATTAAAATGTAACGAGTATAATGTGATCGATTAACGCGAATAGATATGTGATGAGAAATTTTATAGCTAAGGTAAGAGTCAGGATGATCGTTCAACTTGAAGAACGGGTTCAACTACGATAATTGTTCTAAAATCCTAAGGTGAAGAAAAAATAAAATTTAATTGAGTTGGATTTTAAAAACATAAAATAATGAAATGAATTTGATTGTGAACAATATGGAGAGACAATGTGTTTGCCTAGTTTTCTACTTGTGTTTATTCATTATTAGTTATAGTTATATATCGATGATTACAAGTAATTGCATTGCCATTATGATTGTTGGTAGGATATATTACTTGGTCCGTATCACTAGCCCTACAACAATGAGCATCGGGTATAATGAGCATGCCGCAGATCTATGGATAGCCATGCATCACGCAACTTGTCCGTGTAATTCAATTTTACTCTTAACCTATACATACATGAAAGCTAATTAAGGTCAGAGTATTTAATGATCCTACTCAATTAGTCGATGCACACACATACACACGCACACACTCACAAAGATGGAGAGGGATAGGGAGAGAGGGAGAGAGGGAGAGAGGGAGAATGGGGAGAAAGAGATAGAGAGAGATATAGATAGAGAGAGAGAGAGAGAGAGTACTTCAACAAATAGTAATTGATAGAGTACTCCAATGAATATTAATCAATAGAGTACTCAGAGAAAGAGAGAGAAAGAGATTGTTCTCCAAAATTAATAATTAATAGAAGTACCTAAATAATATAATTAATAAAGTACTCCAACGAATAATAAATCAACTAAGTGATTGATAGAGTACTCCAACGAATAGTAAAATTTATATTAAGTATTCAAGAACACGTACAGTTGATTTTTTTCTGAGTAGGTAAGGTGGATAACTTAACTGGACATATTCAAAGTTTGTATCTCAAATTAATAAGTTTTGGTTGTTTTTAATTATTAGTTGACTTGCTTCGTTTTAAAGCGATAATTAAGTACTTATATTGTGTAACTTAATTGGGTTTGAGGATGTGAATATTCAAAAGTAACCCTAGTTCATTTATCTTATGAGAAAGTTTAAAGCTATGGTAAGAGTCAGGATGATCGTTCAACTTGAAGAATGGGTTCAACAACCAAAATTGTTCTAAAATCCTATGGGGTGATTGATAGATATTGGACAGATAAGGGAGATGGATAGGTATTTGTGATGGGGATGAAGGGGGGATATTAGAGAGGAGAGTTGAGATCGGAGATTGATGAAATATAGTTTATTGAGTGCGTAGTTCGCGGGAGAGTAAGTTTTGAGACTTTGATGGGGAGAGGCTGTTGTGGAGAGGATGGAGATGGAGTGATGAAGAGGTCTTGAGATGGAGTAGAGGAGAGATTGAAGGAAGAGTGATCTTCGGCGAATCGGCTGGCGGTGTCGATATTCTTAGGTCGAGGGATTGGTGGATGAGTGTTCGAGATTTCGAGTGATGGGCCGTGAAGATGTGAATGGCTAGGCTGTCAGAAGGAGATGTGGTCTGGAGGTTTATGATGGTATTGAGCTGAATTGAGATGGATATTTGATTCAATGAGGAGGATGTGAGGAGATTGGGAGTTTGTTTTTGGAGTAACGGAGTCACCGTTGGTACTCGCGGAAGCAAGGGGAAGTTGAGATTGGAGTTGCGCTTCCCCGGGTTTGGAGAGGGAGAGTGAGAGGATGATGAGAAGAGAGAGAGAAAGGAGAGAGAAAGAGTACTCCAATGAATATTAATTAATTGAGTGCTCCAATGAATAGTAAATCAACTAAGTGATTGATAGAGTACTTCAACGAATAGTAACATTTACATAAAGTATTCAAGAATGCGTACAGTTGATTTTGTTCTGAGTAGGTAAGGTGGATAACTTAACTGGACATATTCAAAGTTTGTATCTCACATTTATAAGTTTTGGTTGTTTTTTTATTGTTAGTTGACTTGTTTTGTTTTAAAGCTATAGTTAATGACTTCTATAGTGTAACTTAATTTGTTTCGGGGATGTGAATATTCAAAAGTAACCCAAGTGCAGTTATCTTATGAGGAAAGTTTTAAGGGGATTGGTATATTAAGATTCGAGAAAATCTCATGTTAAGGATGAATCGTTGATTCTGATAAAATGTAACGAATATAATGTGATCGATTATCACGAATACATATGTGATGAGTAAGTTTATAGCTAAGGTAAGAGTCAGGATGATCGTTCAACTTGAAGAACGGGTTCAACTACGAAAATTATTCTAAAATCCAAAGGTGAAGAAAAAGAAAAATTATATAGAGTTAGATGTTAAAAACCTAAAATAATGAAATGAATTTGATTGTGAACAATATTGAGAGACAATATGTTTGCCTAGTTATCTACTTGTGTTTATTCATTGTTAGTTATAGTTGCATATCAATTATTACAAGTAATTGCATTGCCATTATGATTGTTGGTAGGATATATTACTTGGTTCGTATCACTAGCCCTATAACTATGAGCATGTGGTACAATGAGCATGTTGTAGATCTAATGATAGCCATGCATCACGCAACTGGTCTAAGTAATTCAATTTTATACTCTTATCCTACAATTCAAGGGGAGATGAAGTCGGGATGAGAGGGAGAGATATAAGTAAGAGGGGCGGAGAGAGAGATAAAGAGAGAGAGGGAGAAAGAGAGAGAGGGGGGATAGAGAGAGAGAGAGAGAGAGAGAGAGAGAGGGAGAGGGAGAGAGAGACAGATCTATGGATAGCCATGCATCACGCAACTTGTCCGTGTAATTCAATTTTACTCTTAACCTATACATACATGAAAGCTAATTAAGGTCAGAGTATTTAATGATCCTACTCAATTAGTCGATGCACACACATACACACGCACACACTCACAAAGATGGAGAGGGAGAGGGAGAGAGGGAGAGAGGGAGAGAGGGAGAATGGGGAGAAAGAGATAGAGAGAGATATAGATAGAGAGAGAGAGAGAGAGAGTACTTCAACAAATAGTAATTGATAGAGTACTCCAATGAATATTAATTAATAAAGTACTCCAACGAATAATAAATCAACTAAGTGATTGATAGAGTACTCCAACGAATAGTAAAATTTATATTAAGTATTCAAGAACACGTACAGTTGATTTTCTTCTGAGTAGGTAAGGTGGATAACTTAACTGGACATATTCAAAGTTTGTATCTCAAATTTATAAGTTTTGGTTGTTTTTTATTATTAGTTGACTTGCTTTGTTTTAAAGCGATAATTAAGTACTTATATTGTGTAACTTAATTGGGTTTGAGGATGTGAATATTCAAAAGTAACCCTAGTTCATTTATCTTATGAGGAAAGTTTTAAGGGGCTTGATATATTATGACTCGAGAAAATCTCATGTTGAGGATGAATCGTTGATTCCGATAAAATGTAACGAATATAATGTGATCGATTATCGCGAATACATATGTGATGAGAAAGTTTATAGCTATGGTAAGAGTCAGGATGATCGTTCAACTTGAAGAACGGGTTCAACTACCAAAATTGTTCTAAAATCCTAAGGTGAAGAAAAAGAAAATTTTGATAGAGTTGGATGTTAAAAACATAAAATAATGAAATGAATTTGATTGTGAACAATATTGAGAGACAATGTGTTTGCCTAGTAATCTAATTGTGTTAATTCATTGTTAGTTATAGTTGCATATCGATGATTACAAGTAATTGCATTGCCATTACTATTGTTGGTAGGATATATTACTTTGTCCATATCACTAGCCCTACAACTATGAGTATCTGGTACGATGAGCATGTCGCAGATCTATAGATACCATGCATTACGTAAATGGTCTGTGTAATTCAATTTTACTCTTAAATGACACATACATGCAAGCTGATTAAGGTCAGAGTATTTAATGATCCTACTAAATTGGTCATTGCACACACATACACACGCACACACTCACACACACACAAAGATGGAGAGGGAGAGGGATAGAGGGAGAGAGGGAGAATGGGGAGAGAGAGATAGAGAGAGAGAGAGAGAGAGAGGGAGAGAGAGAGAGAGAGAGAGAGAGAGAGAGAGTACTTCAACGAATAGTAATTGATAGAGTACTCCAATGAATATTAATTAATAGAGTACTCCTACAAATAGTAAATCAACTAAGTGATTGATAGAGTACTCCAACAAATAGTAAAATTAATATTAAGTATTCAAGAACGCGTACAATTGATTTTATTCTGAGTAGGTAAGGTGGATAACTAAATTGGACATATTCAAAGTTTGTCTCTCACATTTATAAGTTTTGGTTTTTTTTATTATTAGTTGACTTGCTTTGTTTTGAAGCGATCATTAAGTACTTCTATAGTGTAACTTAATTGGTTTCGGGGATGTGTATCTTCAAAAGTAACCCAAGTTCAGTTATCTTATGAGGAAAGTTTTAAGGGGTTGGTATATTAAGATTCGAGAAAATCTCATGTTGAGGATGAATCGTTGATTTCAATAAAATGTAACGAATATAATGTGATCGATTATCGTGAATAGATATGTGATGAGAAAGTTTATAGCTAAGGTAAGAGTCAGGATGATCGTTCAACTTGAAGAACGGGTTCAACTACGATAATTGTTCTAAAATCCTAAGGTGAAGAAAAAATAAAATTTGATTGAGTTGGATTTTAAAAACATAAAATAATGAAATGAATTTGATTGTGAACAATATTGAGAGACAATGTTTTTGCCTAGTTTTCTACTTGTGTTTATTCATTATTAGTTATAGTTATATATCGATGATTACAAGTAATTGCATTGCCATTATGATTGTTGGTAGGATATATTACTTGGTCCGTATCACTAGCCCTACAACAATGAACATCTGGTATAATGAGCATGCCGCAGATCTATGGATAGCCATGCATCACGCAACTTGTCCGTGTAATTCAATTTTACTCTTAACCTATACATACATGAAAGCTGATTAAGGTCAGAGTATTTAATGATCCTACTTAATTAGTCGATGCACACACATACTCACACACATAATTACACACATACAGAGGGAGAGGGAGAGGCAGAGAGGGAGAGAGGGGAGAGAGAGAGAGGGGGAAAGAGAAAGAGAAAGAGAAAGAGAGAGAGAGAGAGAGAGAGAGAGAGAGAGAGAGAGAGAGAGAGAATGAGGGAGGCTGGGAGCGAGAGGAGAGAGAGAGCGAAAGAGAAAAAAGAGAAAGAGGGAGGTGTGGAGAAGAGGGAGAAAGAGGTGAGGGGGTCTGGGTAGGGAGGGAAAGAAAGGAAAGAAAGACGAGAGGAGAGGAGAAGAGAGAGAGAGAGGTCGCTGAGCAGCGAGAGAGTGAGATGGAGAGAGGAGAGAGGGTCGAGTGAGAGAGAGAAGAGAGGGAGAGATGTGAAGAAAAGCGGGGGGATTAGGTTGATGATGATGGGGGAAGGGGGGGGATAGGATTATATTGGAAGGGTGGGATAGAATGATAATAGAGAGAGGGGGGATATAGGATGATAGAGAGGACGATGGGATTTGGATTGTTGAGATGGGGAGGGATGCGGGGATGGGGATGGATTAGAGAGAGAGGCATGAGTTGATTGGGGATTGGGGGATAGTTGATTATATAGAGGGGGGATATAGAAGAGGGATGATTGAGAGTTATGGGGTGATTGATAGATATTGGACAGATAAGGGAGATGGATAGGTATTTGTGATGGGGATGAAGGGGGGATATTAGAGAGGAGAGTTGAGATCGGAGATTGATGAAATATAGTTTATTGAGTGCGTAGTTCGCGGGAGAGTAAGTTTTGAGACTTTGATGGGGAGAGGCTGTTGTGGAGAGGATGGAGATGGAGTGATGAAGAGGTCTTGAGATGGAGTAGAGGAGAGATTGAAGGAAGAGTGATCTTCGGCGAATCGGCTGGCGGTGTCGATATTCTTAGGTCGAGGGATTGGTGGATGAGTGTTCGAGATTTCGAGTGATGGGCCGTGAAGATGTGAATGGCTAGGCTGTCAGAAGGAGATGTGGTCTGGAGGTTTATGATGGTATTGAGCTGAATTGAGATGGATATTTGATTCAATGAGGAGGATGTGAGGAGATTGGGAGTTTGTTTTTGGAGTAACGGAGTCACCGTTGGTACTCGCGGAAGCAAGGGGAAGTTGAGATTGGAGTTGCGCTTCCCCGGGTTTGGAGAGGGAGAGTGAGAGGATGATGAGAAGAGAGAGAGAAAGGAGAGAGAAAGAGTACTCCAATGAATATTAATTAATTGAGTGCTCCAATGAATAGTAAATCAACTAAGTGATTGATAGAGTACTTCAACGAATAGTAACATTTACATAAATATTCAAGAATGCGTACAGTTGATTTTGTTCTGAGTAGGTAAGGTGGATAACTTAACTGGACATATTCAAAGTTTGTATCTCACATTTATAAGTTTTGGTTGTTTTTTTATTGTTAGTTGACTTGTTTTGTTTTAAAGCTATAGTTAATGACTTCTATAGTGTAACTTAATTTGTTTCGGGGATGTGAATATTCAAAAGTAACCCAAGTGCAGTTATCTTATGAGGAAAGTTTTAAGGGGCTTGGTATATTAAGATTCGAGAAAATCTCATGTTAAGGATGAATCGTTGATTCTGATAAAATGTAACGAATATAATGTGATCGATTATTGCGAATACATATGTGATGAGTAAGTTTATAGCTAAGGTAAGAGTCAGGATGATCGTTCAACTTGAAGAACGGGTTCAACTACGAAAATTATTCTAAAATCCAAAGGTGAAGAAAAAGAAAAATTAGATAGAGTTAGATGTTAAAAACATAAAATAATAAAATGAATTTGATTGTGAACAATATTGAGAGACAATATGTTTGCCTAGTTATCTACTTGTGTTTATTCATTGTTAGTTATAGTTGCATATCAATTATTACAAGTAATTGCATTGCCATTATGATTGTTGGTAGGATATATTACTTGGTTCGTATCACTAGCCCTATAACTATGAGCATGTGGTACAATGAGCATGTTGTAGATCTAATGATAGCCATGCATCACGCAACTGGTCTAAGTAATTCAATTTTATACTCTTATCCTACAATTCAAGGGGAGATGAAGTCGGGATGAGAGGGAGAGATATAAGTAAGAGGGGCGGAGAGAGAGATAAAGAGAGAGAGGGAGAAAGGGAGAGAGGGGGGATAGAGAGAGAGAGAGAGATATAGAGGGAGAGGGAGAGGGAGAGAGAGAGAGAGAGAGAGAGAATGGGAGATGCGAGAGAAGAGGAGAGACGAGAAGAGTGTGAAGAGAGAGAGAGCGAGGTTAGAGAAGGTGGAGATAGAGAGGATTGAGGGAGATTCTAGAGAGAGGAGAACTGGTGTCGAGATCATTCCGTGAGTTTTTAAGGAGACGGGGGGAGATTTCCTGTCTCGTTTTTTCATAGTGAGGAGAGTGGAGAGAGAAAGTGAGAGTTACTCGAATGATTTAGTAATTGATAAAGTACTCCAATGAATAGTAATTGATAGAGTACTCCAATGAATAGTAAATTAAATAAGTTATTGATAGTGTATTCCAACGATAGTAAAATTTATATTAAGTATTCAAGAACGCGTACAGTTGTATTTTTTCTGAGTAGGTAAGGTGGATAACTTAACTGGACATATTTAAAGTTTGTATCTCACATTTATAAGTTTTGGTTGTTTTTTTATTATTAGTTGACTTGCTTTGTTTTAAAGCGATAATTAAGTACTTCTATTGTGTAACTTAATTGGTTTCGGGGATGTGAATATTTAAAAGTAACCCAATGTGGAGATCGTTATAGACTTATCTAGGATATGTTTTACAGATAATATGAATATGTAGCGGAATATAAAGAACATTATATTATCATACTAGGTTTTTATGCCATACCTTTGCACCTTGCCCCCAATTATATACCTTGCGGCTTCTCCCAAACTTACTACACTACTTAACTATTAGTCCTAGAGACGTCTACATCTCTAGGTTGTGCACACTAAAAACTATATGCCTAGGACTCTTTAAATAGGGAGAGTCCAAGACTTACAAAGGAAGTAAATCAATAGATAAGGAAACTATTTAAATCTATTTAAATCTTTCCTAATCTTTATCTTCAAAATTTTGACCAAATCTTCAAGAATTCTTCATGCTCTCCACCCAGCTTGTAGAATTCCATAATGTCGACTTTGATCCTTTTGTTTTATTCTGTTGCTCTTTTGTATCATCAAATCTGTAATTCCCAACAATCTTCCCCTATTTGATGATGACAAAACAAACAATGTTCTTGTACGAACTTCCCCTGAAGTTGAGAAAGTTGAGATCATGGATCTCCCTGAATGAAACAAAATCTTCCTTTGTAAACTGCCAACTGCTTCCCCTTAACTTAAGATCTTCCCCTTAAGTTATACTCTACATGTCATGCCACCACGGGATCAACAAGTTGCTTTCATCTCTGTAGCTTCTTCTTGTTTTTGTCTTCATCCAATAGGGAACTGTATGCAACTTTGATCTTCACAATCACAAACCATTATATCGACTTTTATCCAAGTTTCCACTGACTCAAAATAACCCATATGAGGTCAACACAAATAATGAATTCAAGCAGTAGAAATTTTAAACTAGTAGTATTAACAATGACTAGCCGTAGTAATGACCTTCCCCTGAAACTGTGCATGAACATTCAATTCTGTAGGCTCTCTATAATGATTACTGATGAAGAAAACTGAGTATAAAAAACTTGATGAAGAAGTAGAATATCCCAAAAATGTGTCTTATGTCTTATTTATTCACGTGAGTCGTCGAAACTCATACTAACAAGAAGTAAAAGTAGACCGCAACATCGTAAAAGGAATCCTTAAATAATATGAGACACTGATGCACTATAACGTTAACTACTTTAAGTTGATAGAAAATGTGGCATAAGATCATATGATAGATCATCGCATTGTTTGATCTTCATGTTCCTTCGTTCAACACCATTTAAGTTACGAATATGTTATCATTTATAGTGTAAAACCCGCTTTAAGATACTGATAAGTAAGAATACGCTCTCTGTGAACTAACTACAACATTCAAATAATTGATAATCAATCGTCTCCATAATCTACCATCTTCATAAATCCCAAAATTAATTAGCTGTTATAAATTTTACGTTCGAATAGGAATCTAACCGAGAAACCCAATCTGTGTGTTGTTCGTTATCGGATAAAGCTAGCAGCACAAACTCATTTAATACTAGCAGTACAAACACGCAAACCTTACAGTACTAACTCTTGAAGCCTGACAGTACTAAAAGTATGCTACTTGGTATGTGTTTAATTACACATACCTTTTACCTAATAAATCGACCCTAAACGACCAAAAACTCACATAAAATGCCATATATATGCTTGTTTTTGTGTTTGTACTCTGCAGGTATCAGATATTCATAAAAGGATGAAAATCGAAGAAACCGGACAAAACTGATCATGGATTTGGAAAGAGCACGAAAAATCGAGTCCGACGATGTCTTCATCTTTTATTGGGCTGGCCCGACATCATTTATATGGGCCAGACCGATCCATACTATTTAAATAACTAACTGTGTATTGATGTATTACTGGCCCAGATTGGAAATCTATACAAGTTCAGGCCCAATAAAGAATTGAAGCCCAGGTGTGTAATTTGTGGCTTTTTCTCTCGTAAACTCCTAACCGGATTAATAATACGTGCTATCTTTGAAAATTACACTTAAATCAACAAATTTTTAAATAAGAAATGTAGTCGATATCAATAAATTTAGTCTTAGTTCAAATTTATACTTAAATTTTTCAAAAAGAAGTCTTTTCTATATATCGTGAAAAATACGTTAAAAATGAAAAAATAATAAAGTGGAAAATGAGAAAGAATAAACTGTGGGCTAATAAAAGTTTACTACCTCTTGCCGGCTCACAACCGATGTGGCAGTCTTTTAAAAAAGGCCCATAGTAAGAATAATAATCCAAGATTGATAAAAGAGTGCTGCATCTTGCCGGCTCACAACCGATGTTGCAGCCTTCTAAAAGGTCGAGGAAATTATCAGGTTGAAATATGTTTGATGCATCTTGCCGGCTCACAACCGATGTTGCAGCCTTCTAAAGGACCGAGTTTTCAAATAATATGCTTTAAGTTTAAATTGCTAAATAAATAAATATATGGAAAATCATTTTTCTTAAATTTAAATATGCTTTTGAACTAAGACTATTTCATGATTACATTAATAAAGATATGTATAAACGGGTACACCTAGAGTTTTTGAAACTCGTAAGGTCCGTGAATCCGATACTATTCTCGTTGAGGTGTCAAAAGCCGCGTCACTTAACCGATGAGGTTGGGATGTGCCGAGATGAAAAGTCGCTACATGCGGATGTGATTCGGCCCTCATAACTCATTTTCTCGGGTGGAAGGTAAGCATAAAATTTTTGCCTAATAAAGTTGATCCATGGTTATAATTCAAATATTACAATTTACCTTATATAATAATTGTCGGGTGTGAAAAGTTTACAAGTTACAAATATGAGTAGTGTTAGCATCTTAACTTGTATTTAACGGTGATTTCGTTTTAAGCTTAGTTTGGAACAAGTGAAAAGTCGAGGACGATGAATTTATCCTTTTTGGGGCATTTTAGGATTGAAATGCGTCTTGTTGTATGATCCCAAATGAAAATAACGAAAGTCAAATAAGTTAGTTAGTTGCTTAAAAAGGAAAATACAAAAAAATGAGAAAAAAGGAAAATACCAAAAATATGGGTGGAAATAAGTGTATATATTTAAACATGGTAAAAACAGGGCTTATCAAAACTTTTGATTCTTAAATTTCCCTCAATGAACACTTAGCTACTTTTCAAGGTTATTAGTCGAGGGGGGGGGGCGGGGGTGGTCGAAGGTTCCTAGTTATCCAAGTGTCTTCTTATAGCATTCATGAGGAATGGCAATTATTCTTAGTATAGGGATATTTTGAAGTATGGTTTAATTACAATACTTTTTCTAATAAAATCGAAACTTAACGACCAAAAACGCACATAAAATGCCATATATATGCTTGTTTTTGTGTTTGTACTCTGCATGTATCGGATATTCACAAAAGGACGAAAATCGAAGCAAACCGGACAAAACCGATCATGGATTTGGAAAGAGCAGGAAAAATTGAGTCCGACGATGTCTTCATCTTTTATTGGGCTGGCCCGACATCATTTATATGGGCCGGACCGATCCATACTATTTAAATGACTAAAGAGTATTGTATTACCCGGCCCAGTTGGAAATCTATACCAGTTCAGGCCCAGTAAAGAATTAAAGTTTATAGCTAAGGTAAGAGTCAGGATAATCGTTAAACTTGAAGAACAGGTTCAACTACGAAAATTGTTCTAAAATCCTAAGGTGAAGAAAAAGAAAATTTTGATAGAGTTGGATGTTAAAAACATAAAATAAGGAAATGAATTTGATTGTGAACAATATTAAGAGACAATGTGTTTGCCTAGTTATCTACTTGTGTTTATTCATTATCAGTTATAGTTTCATGTTGATGATTACAAGTAATTGCATTACCATTCTGATTGTTGGTAGGATATATTACTTGGTCCGTATCACTAGCCCTACAACTATGAGCATTTGGTACGATGAGCATGCCGCAGATCTATTGATAGCCATGCATTACGCAAGTGGTCCGTGTAATTAAATTTTACTCTTAACCTAAACATACATGCAAGTTGATTAAGGTCAGAGTATTTGATGATCCTATTAAATTGGTTGATGCACACACATACGTGTTGGGAAATATATTTTGAGTTGATAAGACAAAACAATGAATGAAAAGGAAACAAGAG